>JAQGFW010024146.1:0-11641 GCA_030463445.1 Euplotes aediculatus
CCCCAAAACCCCAAAACCCCAAAACCCCAAAACCCCGTTCTAATAATAATTTATTGAATTTATTTAAAATGGAAACAACTGAATCAAATGAAGAGTCATCCAAATATTCTGATTGGCAAGAGTAAGTTGTTTCAGATTAAAAAAAATACAAATCTAGATACTATAGAATTTCTCAGATAATCATGATTGTGAAATATATTTTATTAGTTTCAATACTTATTAGTACTTTATTTTTCAAACCTTAAAATTAAATTAGTATCAAAAATAAAATTTTGTATTAGATCATGAAATGGCGTCAAAGTTTATTTCATCAAGTTACTATTATAAATACGTAAATCAATAGAATTGAATGCATATTTACAAAGAAATTTAGAAGTCCATTAAAAATATTAATCTTTTTACATACCTTATATAATATTTAAGAGAGCCATATTTATCAAAATAAAAATGCTGACGAAGTAAAGAAAATTTATTGTTTCAAACTAAGAAAATCAATAGGATAAGAGCTAAAAATTAATTTTATTTAATACTAGTTTATCTCAAGATATTTAGTACTTATATAAATACTTCATTAATGACCTTGTTAATCCAAAATTGCGAAATTTTGTTGAGTTCAGAAAGTATAATCCCTTACGAAAACTATGTATAAGTGCGAATATGAACTCAAAAGAAAGTACTTTGGGTTCAGCAAAGATTCTTTAGTATAAAATAAATCAAATAGTCTAAAATGAAGCTTTTTAAGATTCGATTTATATCATTTATATAACAACAGATTTTTGTTTATGCTTTCTTTATGCATTCATTAAACAAAAATTTTACTAAAATTTTGGAGAATATATTTCGATTTTGTGTAAAATCCAAATGAATATATGCTCAAGAAATATAATGCAAACTCATCTGTTTTGAATTTCACAAAATTACATAGATTTGCTAAAACTCAAGAGGCGATAGCCAGATTTCTTTAATCTACTCTTTTGATAAACAAAAATTAATATTATTTGTTTATCTAATATTTAATTAAACTGAACTAAAGTGTTAGATAATTGTTTAGATTTTATATAGAATTTGATCAATAAATAATGGTTTTAAAAATATTCATATCGCAGGTTTTTTATTCATATAAGCTTCATTTTCTTTTTTTTAAATATTAGGGATCGAAATTAATGTGTTTAATGTTTTGAAGATTATCAGATAAACTTGAATAAATAAATGGATTACTATAAGATTAATAAAAGCTATTCTGCTATAAATTATTTTAAAAATAGTTTGGCATTCAGCACAATCGATAAATAAAATAATATTAAATAACTATTAGATTGAGCTTAAACAAAATAATAGAATATTAAAGAAAGTTTGATGAATATTGAAAAGATATTCATGAATTCTTTCAATAAAATAAATAATTAGATGAACTTAAATTTAAGTATAAAATTCTTGAGTCAAAAGAATAAAGTGTAATTAGAGCTAAGTTAATAGAGAGATTTTGGTTATGATACTTTAATTTTGATTTAATTTTAATATTCAAGCGAGTATTATGAATACATCAACTTGTAAAACAGAAACTCTGAATTATATTACAAATACACTGCTTGATACAAAATATAAAGAATTTTATATAAACTTTAAAGACATTGCCATACTGTCAGCATGAAACAGTGGAAGTCTCAGCAAAAGCTTTGAAACAATATATAGCTGACCGTCTGAATTTGTGTGCAGAAAAGCTATCTCGTTCTGCAAATTTCCCAAAACTATTTATTATGCTCGCTCGTTTTCTTGTTTAAATTTATTAATGCTCAATTTAATTAATAATGTCTGATGAAAATTTCAGCAGACTCAATCAACTGAAGCTTAGTATTCATTTATTTAAGTTCTTATTTATGCCTTTACGATGCAAGGTACTGCCATCACTCTAATCTTTTTCTGCATTAGCAAGGCAACGTTACTTGAACATGAACGATATTTTAAGTGTTTGAGTCTGGAGCAAATTCAAAACTTTAACAATTAAATATTAAATATTACATTTTCTATTTTTATTTTTATCTTAATTTTATTTAAGCAACTTTATTTTTGTATTTTTTTTAATTATTTTTTTTTATCTATTTCTATCTCATATAAAATAGTTTATTTTCTATATTAATTATATCAAATATATTTTCATTTTGTTTAGCTTAAATATATGATGGAAAAGTAAATCAAATAGTTCATGCTTTATAAATTTAGCTATTTTTCTATAATTTTTTTTATATATATTCTTGAATTGTTTGTTATGCTAATATTGTTTCAGCCTTTAATTGATTCTTATTTATTTTTAACTTTAATTCTCTCATTATAATATCAATAAATAAAAAACAAATTTTTTTTCTTCACTTTTTACATAAAATATACATAATTTCGTTGAGCAGTAATTGAATTGTATTCTCTGTTGTACTTCTAATCATTTTATCTGTCAGCTTTCTCTTCTCAATCAGGAATAAAAAGGAATAGCAAATTGATTAAAGCTGCATTTGCCAAGTAAACAATTAAAAATTTAGCTCTAACAAATAGATAACATAAAAATGACTATGTATTGATCTTGTCTACTCCTCAAAAGTCTTGTAGAGAAACATTTTATTTATTAAATAAGATTTTAAATATATTAGCGAGAGATATTTTACGTTTTGAAATATATAAATGGATTGTAATTCTCGATTTTAAGCCTCATGACTAAACGAAGTTTAATTTGCCTTTACAGTAAACATATATTTCTATTTAGTTAGATTTAAAATTAATTTAAACTTTTGATGTTGAAAAACCTGGCAATCTTTTTATCTATTTCGATATTTGTACAAATCAAAGTATAATTAATTTGCTATATTTATTAATTTATGCTATAAATATTTTGGTTGGAGTTCTCATCCATTTGAGTCATAATCTATTTAAAAAATAAATTCTTATTCAATATTTAAAATGATACTATTTAAATTTTTTAAAAGTAATTGCTTTGAAACTTTAGCAAATACTTGAATGAATAAATATTTTTAAAATTGCTTTGGAGTAATATAAATAAAAAAGACATTATAACTTTATGCACTCTTTCTTCGTTAAGATTCTGAACATGTTTATCTTCAGATTAAACTTTATCTTGTTTGTGCTCATAAAATCATGAAATGTATTTTGCTAAGCATTTTTATGTTTTTCTTTGGTAAATCTCAGTTGTCTCGTAAGTCAAAAATCTCAATATTATCATTCTAATCTTGACCCAAATACTTTTCAAATTCTATTCAATATTACATTTTCAATTATTTTGATTTAATTATTTAAATTCATTGATTTTAAAGTACATATTTTATTAAAATTTATAAACTCATATTAAGATATAAATCTAAACTTTACTAAGTTTATTTTCTTTGTTAAATTTAAATTTTAAGTTTGTCAAGTCAAACAAAATTTTTTATTTTTATTAAAAATAAACGAATTACAAATTAAACTCAGTCTGATATTAAAAAAGACAAAAAATATTGTTCATATATATATTTTTAAAGATTAATTTTAGTATTCATTTCTTTCAAAATATAATATATATAACTTTTAATTAAATTCTAAATATTTATTCGCAGTTTATATTAATGAAAATCAATAAAATTCGCAATTTTTATGTGCAAATACAAGCTTTAAAATAGTACTAATTCTAATTTTTGATGAATTTATCAGTTTTACACTTGAATTTCTTAAAAATAAAGTATTTATCAAGTAAAAACTACTAATTACTATTTTGTAATGAAAAAATCAAATTCGAATTAAATTAAGTTAAACGATATAAATCATCTTTGAGTGGTCATATTCATTTAATGAGATTGCCAATATAGAGAAGAATCAAAATCAATAAATTTGGGAGATTTATCATTAGACAAGTATGCCATTATGAAAAATAGACAATCCGATATTGTTGAACAAAATATTGTATTCCCAGGACTACAGTGAGTATGTATATCAAAGGGACCAAAATCAATATCCAAAATTAGCTCAAATCATTCCAACTTACGCTTTAAGTCGGAAAGATATTGCAAACCAGCAATCACTGCTACTCTGACAGAAGATAAAGCAAATAGGTTTTTGAGTGAAACTAATACAGTCAATGTCAGCAAAAGTAGCCACAATGAATACTTCGAAGAGAACATTGACCTCGCAGAATATATCAAGGAAAACTTTAAAGACTTCCGCTTTGTGATTAGCCATGATGAAAATATGCAGAGACTCGTTCCCAAACTCACAGTTTACAAGAAGACTTACAGAGAAGGCAAAATAAAAAACAAACTTGTGCTTGTAGTCGACTACTATATCAAGGTCTACTGTAATAATTTTGAGTACGATATTGTCAGAAGATTCTTTGTTCCTGAAAAAGAAACCTTCAATAATCTTGAGTTGTTTAACTTGGGATTTGCTTCTGAAGAGAACTTTGAGCAACTTTGTAAATTAATGCTGAAAACTTTTGAAAGTAGTCCAAAACGGTTCAGAAATATTATTTTATATGGAGGAATTCGAAAAAGCAATGGAAAAATAAAATTGATGCATGAAGAAAAAATGAAAAAACTATTAATGATCATTAGCAAAATCGAAATTGGATCTATTTTTTTAATAGATTTTGAGTTTAACTCAAATATTTTTGTTCAAATTATTCAGACGATGAAGTGAAGTTTTAGTTTAACGTTTATAAATTGACTGATTGTTTCAAAAAAGATTACTAAATCTTATGCAAAAATTAATAATACATCTTCTGGATTAATTAAATTTTTCAATTGCAATTTTAAATCTAATTATCTTGATGATTGCAAAATTACGAGAAGGAGAAGTGTAGAACTTAATGATGTCATAAAATATATCTGATTAAATAAATATTGGGAAAAGCATCTTCATAAAATATTTTTATTTAATTCGTTTGGGCATGATTTTTATATATTTTGCTTTTATAAGCAGAACAAACCAAATATTAAACTTTCAATGTCAAGATGATACTTAAAAACAATAAAACAGTTTTTGGAGATACTAAAAAGATTTAAATATTTAGAAATAGAAAAGGTAAGCAAATTTAAAGTTTTAATAAAATAAGTAAACTTTAAACATATAAATATAAATACTTAAATTTTGAAATCAAAATAGTGTTTGATGTTGAGATCTGGATATGGATTATCATAATTGATTTGATTGTCATTTAAAATATCTTTGTAAAAATTTCTGACGTTTCGTTGCTTACTTATTGAAACCAGCCTAAGCATTATCTCAAATTTCGAGTATCAGGTTACTAATGTTTCTACTAAAAATTATCATTTTTCATTCAAGAAGAGGGAATATTTTTTTGTAGTAAATTTTTTAAAAAGCTATCACTACTTCCATTTATTAATGGAAATTATAAATATAGTTATAGTATTAAACTCAATTGGAAAATATTCAGTCAATTATTAAAAAAATAGATATGGATTGTTGGATCGAACCTCTCCTTCTCTTCTTACCACTAATGCCACTAACAACCAACTCACAAATAGGCTCAACAAGCACTTCATAATAACCACAATGCTCCTCGATAAGAATATTAACTTCATGTAAATTAAAATCAATATCTTCAATGAAGATAACTCCATTTGAATTCTGTTCCATCTTTTTAATATTTCCTTAGATCATATAATCTATTCATTATCGTAAATCCTTACTTATAATAATAAAAACAGTAACTCTATATTCTCTGCCAACAAAGAAAATTAATTTAGTTAAAGAAACTTTGTAACTAACAACTCACTCCCAGTTCTTACTATGCAAGTTAATAGCTTCTCCTCTTTATTTTTTAATTAATATTTAATACCATTACTAAGTCTCAGTAATTTTAAATCCTGAATATTATTACTGATTTGAATTTTTAAAAACATTTTTATGCATTCTCTTTGAAGAATTTACAATTAGAAAGACTTTGATTAATAGCAATTTATTATTTGAACTTTCCAGTGTTTATTTTTATTCTTCAACATCTTTGGTTTTAATATTTAACTTTCTTTATTTGATTTCTCAATTCTATTGATTCTTTAAGCCTATCAAAGTAAGTGCTACAAATTATCTAAACATAAATTAATATTTTTATCATGTCTCTTTTTTATAATTTCCAAAGTCTTCTTGATTTTCTCCCAAGTTTTTTGGGTTTTTGCCATTACATTATCTATTATCATAATTGAATGTACAAGATTGAGTTAATGATGACTGAGTGTTTTCTGATTTCTGAGCAAACTACGTCAAGTTCGACCTCCTGTCATTTGTTTTATTAGTTTATTTATTTGAAGCAGCTGAGGTATTAATTGAGCAATCAATAGCCCATGAGTCTTCAGTGTCCGAACATATATCCTCCACTGGAACCCTGCTGGAGTACATGTCGGAACCTATTATATGTATTGAACAATCTTTTGAATTCTGGAAGAACCCTCATAGGTATGTTTTACTTTTTCGCATATTTCTCCTCTCTTTCATTCATTGTTTTTTCATCTATTGCCTGATACTATCATGTATTATTGTGTTTATTATTTATATTTAACTTTTCAAAGATTTACAAATATTAACTACTAACTTCCTATTTGGAATTTATCGTCTTTCATTTCTGAGGTGTTCTCGTCAATTTTTCAATACTTTCAAGCTTCATTTAAAATTTGGTTCATTCTAAGTCCTTTAATCTGAGTCGCGTACGCCGTTACTATATTAGCTTGTTTTAAAGTCTAAATTATATAAAAGGTATGATTTTTACTCCCTTCCTTCTAGTCATTACATCATGCAAATAATTTGAATTCGCCTGAGCTTCAATTGGAAGATAATATTTATCACGGACCATTAGGACAGTATAGATTTCACTTTACAACCTTATTTTTACATCTACCTTTTGTCAGTTCAGATTATCAAATTCTTACATTTATAAAATTTTTAATATTTGTACTTTTTAATGACTTATAAATTATTCACTCATGTTGAATCGATTTTGATAGTTTAATTTACGATACAATGGACAGATATTCTTTGTTCTGATCACATTAATATTCTTTTTATCATTAAATTTAATTCTTTTAATACAAATATGTAATGATATTTAAATATTTGAATTATATAAACGTATGATTCAGATGAGTAGTTTAATAGTTGAAGTCTAAGATAGTTCCGAATAACTAGCATGTGTTTATTAAAAATTATTATACCCTCCTAACACTTGTTGATCTATAAAATCAAAATAGGAAGTTACAAAAATTATGACTCTTCTTTTGTAATAATCATCAGAACAACTTAAACCTGCCCGATCAGAAAGAAGAATAAAAACTCAATATTCTGGAAAGAACCTAAAAATGATCTGAATTCTGGTTTTTGTTGAAATAAAAGAACGAAGACTTTTTGATTGATGTTAAGAATAATACTGATTATTTGGATTACGAACATGCAGGAAGGCTAAATTTATAAACTTCTATTAAGATGTTTACAGGAAGATCGAGTAAGATAAAATCAAGCAGCAAATTGAAGACATTTAGAATTAATGATTATTTTAATACTGACAAATTAAATTTTATTTCTTCTTTACTCGAAAATCTAGAGGTATCTTTTATTAAAAGAGAAAAGTCAACGCATTTGATTTTTGATCAAAATCTATATGTTTACAGATGCTATAAGGAGGATGAGTCGCTCAGTGATATTAAAAAAAGAACTGGCACAAGCTTGTCAACAGCTAAAAGAATTGTAATTTTTTAATCAAACTCAAAAGAAAGCAGCTATGCACAAACATTAGATGAGAAAATATGCTATAATTTCCACTAACAATTAAATGAATATCCGATTCCATATCCAATAAGATTCATGTTTTACAGCAGCTCATATTAAAGATTTTATAATTAAAGAGTATCTCATCGTAATTCCCTTTACTAGAAAAGGCAGCATTTTAAGTTTTAACATAATTTGAGTTTCAAAAGAGGAATTCCCAGATCCTTTCAAATGGACAGAAGCAGAATCAAAATTTTGAAGCAAATAATTGCATCAAGTTTGCTTGAAGATTATTCGATGTCGAAATTCTCGTGAATATTAAGTCAAGCTCGTTACAAAAAGATACTAATTGCAAATATTATTGGCGAAAGAAATTAAAATCGTGAACCATAGCTAATATTTTGTTCGAGAAATCAATAAATGCAATGTCCGCTATCACGAACACCAAATTATAAATAAAAATTCTAAAAATTTGAAAAACTATCAAAGAAAAAGTCAAAATTCCGTTTAATATGTGCTGAATTATTTTTAGCTCAAAATACAATTAGATCCAAGTTAGGTTGAAATAATTTTGGATAATTGAGCACCATAAAAAGCAAACGTTGTCAAGAAGTGCTGAATAGAGCTTGACGTCAAAATAAGCTACCTTCTTTAGTATTGCACTGAGTTAGCACCAGTTGAACTATATTTTTAAACCTAAAGAAAGACTTAATTAAAGAAGTAGAAAGAGAATCGCTTGACTTGATATCAGATCATGTGATGACACTTATATCAAAGTGTATAAAAAGAAAAACAAAAAGTTTTGAATGAGAATCTGGGCACGAATATCTCCTAAATGGTTTTTTCAAATTAGATTATGATAGTTCGAAGTTTGTTTCTATATTCGAGAGGGAATGAGGATAATTTTGAGACTATTTTATTTGAAAAAATTATTCCTCTTCTTGAATAAAAAAATGATAATTTTTAGTAGAAACATTAGTTGCCTGATACTCGAAATTTAAGATAATACTTAGGCTGGTTTTAATTAGTAAGTAACGAAACGTCAGAAATTTGTACAAATATATTTTAAATGATATTAATGAAATTATAACTATCCATATCCCAATCTCAACATAAAAATCCATTTTGATTTCATTGCGATGTGCCTATTTGTTGTAAATTTAATACTTACTCCAAAGTAATATTTTTTAACAAAAGTATAAAAATAATTTCGGAATACTTAAATTAATAGATTAAAAGAAACCTTCATTATATTTACTTATAATTTAAAATAATGATTATCCAAATATTTAAAATATAAACTTATTTGATTTGTATGTGATTTTCATGTATATTTTTAAGATTATTTTTCTATCTTTATTACAATTACCAATTTAAAACTAATAATTTAGAAAGAAGTTCAAAATATCAAAATCTTCAATAATAGTAAATTATTTGAAATCTCTGGATTCAATGACCAAGAACAGTACTCGCTTAAATACACTGTGACTAATTCATCTGATCCTAATTTCAAAATAAAAACTTGAGATTGTATAGCTCAAAATCTTAACTCGGATAACATTGACATATTCGAGTACTTAGACAGCCAACAGACAAAACAGCTTATTTTGTTCATCCGAGGCTACAATTTAACTCTTGCTGTTCACTTTAAAGAAGGAAAAGTTAAATTCTACGATCCTTATATGAGAGAGGATTTACTGGGTATCGATTCAGAAAATTTGATATTTGAAAATATTATTCTCAATAATAATGACCCTCTTAATATTTCCAAATTGAATACAACAAGTAGAGGGAAATCTGAAGATTATTTAAATTATTCTTACAATAACATAATGTGAGATTTTGTATTTTCAACAATCTTATGTCCAAAATTTAAGAAGATTGTAATTGACGGATATTCAAATCTAAATTACGAAGTTTTGCAAGAAATCTGAGACATTGTAATAAGAGATAAAAAAATTATTATTGATGCTACTAAAATGAAAGATTATCAGGAACAAAATAAGTGGAAGATTGCAATTCAATAAAACGAAGAATTATATTTCAATAATAAGCAGCTCATATAGTTACTTATTTTAAAAAATAAACAAAATGGTCTTCTAATTATATTTCTAATTTTTAGTTAAATGAGTTTTTATTTATTGCTCTTCTAAATATTCTTGATTAATAATGTTTTAATTTAGAATTAAATATGTCCAAATTCAAATTATAAAAACTTTACAAAATCTTAGATTTATATACAAATTAAATTGATAGATTGCATGTGATTTCAAGTTATTATAATAGCTGATTTTTAACTTTGTATAAAATTGTTTAGTTAATGGATGAAGAAATGCATTAAGACTAAATAATCTTCATTTAAATAGAAACTACTTATTATCAAAGGTATATTAACTTTAAATATTACTGATTTAATCTCGAGATTTGATCAAAAAATTTCTAAAGTAATTTATTTTGGATAGCAAATTTTATATTATAATATAAATTTATATTTTCTTCTTAATTAAATAGGGATGTGTTTCATTCTGCTGTCAATGATTCCCATATCAAAAAGTTGAGCAAGTTTATTTTAATCTTAAAAACTCAAGTTTTTTTGAAAATTTTTGTCAATTCAATGATTCTCTCAATAGTATTGTCATTTTTCTATTTAATCTTCTTAATGATTGAGAACTTCTATACTTCTTGTCTTCCTCTATCTCAAAATACTTCTATTTCTTGAATTTGCCAAAAATTTTCAAAATCTGTCATTCTTCTCTATAGATTTATATTCAAATATATCTTACTCTAAATTTATTAGATTATTTTAATTACATTAATTCAGCGGATACTTCTATTTCATTTTTATACAACCACTTCTATTATTTTCTTTCATTTCCTTTCTGGCAAATTTCGTGAGTTCATCGAACAACTGTGTGCAAACTAAATGAAAGATAAAATCTTGAAACTCAGTCAAATAGCGAACAACACTCGTTCAGATAGCTTATCGTTTTATTAAATTCTGGTAAGTTCCACTTAATACCAACTTTTTTGACAATGCAAGAACATCTTGAATTTGGAGACCTTAGCATGGAGAGTTTAGAGGTTGCTTAGCTGACTGCTTTTCACAATTTTCAATTGCTAATTAATCAGAAAGTAAACCTATTGTTACCTTAAATTATTTTTAAACGGATCAAAATTGATTTCAAGATGGACAGCAGATATACGTTTCCATTCATTTGCAGCACTCAGTAGATTATATTTTTGTTAGATATATTCAGTCATTTACTTTAAACTAATTATTCTGCTTGAAATTTTACTTTTGATCATGATTTTTATTTGTTTTTATCATTTAAATTTAATTGTTTGTTCTTTAGGCAGTAATTAAATAATTATCTAAAATTCGATAGATAAGCTAGTAATTTAAACAAATAAAAATAAAAACATATTCAGAATTTATTATTGAAATTTTAAAATATAAATAGTAAAATCTCAAAAAAGATAACTTTTATTATAAGCCAGAAAGAATGAGTAACTGCTTAATTCCTAAATTTAACTTACTTCGAATAATGATGTTACTAAAAATGCTTTGAATTATGAAATATAGTTGATAAAGAGAACACTATTTAAAACTACATCTTTTATGAATCTAGATTTTAAAAGGAAATGGATTACTTCATTAACAGAAGAGACGCTCTTGCAACCAAGTGATTGCAAAATCAATCGATCGTAAATCTGAAAGCACAGTAGAAGCAATCGTCAATCTAATAAATAACTAAATACTTAAAGAAGTCTTTGTAATCTATTTCACGAGATAGTAATTTAGAAGCTTTCCTCATCTTTGAGAAATTTTATTGTTAGATGAGATAGCATCATTGAAGGAGAAAGAAACATATAATAATTGAAATTATTGAAC
>JAQGFW010024246.1:0-12819 GCA_030463445.1 Euplotes aediculatus
AAAAAATAGATTTTGTTTCGAGGTTTTTTGCACCAGGGGCAGGTATTGATGAAGACCCTGTAACAGGTTCGGCACACACCAAGTTAGTACCATATTGGTCGGCTAAATTAGGCAAAACAGAACTCATCGCAAATCAGATTCATCCCAGACTCGGTTACCTCAAATGTACACTCGCTGGAGATAGGGTTTTGATGGCAGGAAAAAGCAAATTGTACCTAAAAGGTAAAATATACGTCTAAAACATTGACAAGGGGGTATCTGATTCATTACCTTTGCAGCCCAAAATCAGTTTGCAATCAGCAAGTTATGCCAAAAGTAAGCTGTAAACAAAATGTAAGATGAAATTATCAGAATTCAAATTTGACCTTCCGCATAGCCTTATAGCGATGTATCCTCACGAACAACGTGATGGAGGGCGTATGATGGTTGTAAATCGTAAAACCAAGCAAATCGAACATAAAATGTTCACCGACATCATTAATTATTTTGGAGAGGGTGATTCTTTAGTAGTAAATGACACAAAGGTTTTTCCAGCTCGTTTGTATGGGCAAAAAGAAAAAACAGGTGCTAAAATCGAAGTTTTTCTGCTTCGTGAACTAAACCGAGAAATGCGTCTTTGGGATGTATTGGTGGACCCTGCTCGCAAAATCCGTGTTGGTAATAAACTTTATTTTGGCGATAGCGATTTGGTTGCCGAAGTAATTGATAACACAACTTCTCGTGGGCGTACAATCAGATTTTTGTATGATGGTAGCCACGAAGACATGATGAAAGCAGTGCATGAATTGGGAGAAACACCGCTTCCGATTGATGTGATAAAACGCAAAGTAACAGACGAAGACCGTGAGCGTTTTCAGACAATCTTTGCCGATAAAGAAGGGGCCGTGGCTGCTCCAACGGCTGGTATGCACTTTACAAAAAATGTAATGCGTAAAATGGAGATTCGTGGTGTAAGTTTCTGCCCAGTTACGTTACATATTGGTATCGGCACATTCCGCCAAGTTGATGTAGAAGATTTAACAAAACACAAGACCGATTCTGAAAACTTTATGATTCCAGGCACTACCTGCGATATTGTAAATGCTTCTTTGGATGCAGAAAAACGTGTTTGCTCGGTAGGAACAACTACATTGAAGACTCTCGAATCATCGGTTTCGGCAAATAATCGCTTAAAACCAGTTCCACAGGGTTGGACAGATAAATTTATCTTTCCGCCATACGATTTCAAGATTTCTAACTCATTGCTTACCAACTTCCATCTGCCAGAATCAATCCTACTGATGATGACTTGTGCATTTGGAGGCTACGATTTGGTGATGCAAGCCTATGAAGTGGCAATCAAAGAAAAGTACAAATTTTTCACTTACGGCGATGCAATGCTGATTATATAATTTGTGAATAATGGTGAATGAATAAATCGCAGATGTTAGGTATTTTCTAAATCATTTTTCGATGGTCTATTCACCATTATTAATTCTCAATTTCTATGCAAAAATATGCTATAATCGTAGCAGGTGGCAGTGGCAGCCGAATGGGTAGCGAAATCCCGAAACAGTTTCTACCAATCAATAATAAGCCAATTTTATTCCACACAGTCGAAAAATTCCTCCAAATTCCCGAGCTTCAAGTCATTTTAGTTCTCCCCAAAAAAGACATTGAATACTGGAATTCTCTCGAAAAACCAGCCTCATTAAAGTCAAATCATTTAACCATTACCGAAGGCGGTGCAAGTAGATTTCAATCCGTAAAAAATGGATTAGAACTTGTCCCTCAAAATGCCGATTTAGTGGCAGTTCACGATGGTGTTCGTCCGCTCGTTAGTCTTGAAATAATACAAAATTCTTTCACTATCGCCGCCGAAAAAGGTTCTGCTGTTACGAGTGTCATGCTCAAAGATTCGGCTCGAAGAATTTTAGAAAATGGCGATAACGAAGCCGTTGACCGAACTCAATACCGATTAATGCAGACACCACAGACTTTCAAGGTTTCGTTGATGAAATCGGCTTTTGAAGCCCCTGAACAGTCATTTTTTACTGATTGTGCCAGCGTTTTAGAGTATGCAGGGCATAAGATTACGCTCATCGAAGGCAGCTACGAGAATATCAAGATAACTACCCCCGAAGACTTGATTTTGGCTGTGGCTTTTTTGAGAAATGTATAATATTCAAAATTTATTGAAAATATTATATATATAAAAAATATAATCTATACAATGTAAATTATCTATTCAATTTTAATAATATAAATTGTATTTACAAATTTAATAAAATAAGCAATATATTCAATAAATTACATCATCTTTGCGATAAGCCACTCAGGAAGAATCCGTAATAGTGCAGCCAACAAAAAATAACGTTTTGTTATATAAACCACTGATTTTCTGGCGTTTATGGCATCATAAATCTGAGATGCGGCCTTTTCGGGCGTAGCAACCCAAAACATCCCTTTGTTAGATTTTGTCATTGGTGTATCCACATATCCAGGGCGAATATCGGTTACCGAAATATTTGGATTCCACTTACGAGAACGCAATCGCAAACCCTCCATATAGCTACTAATAAAAGCTTTAGAAGCGTGATATTCGGGTGCATACGGACTACTTCGGACACCTGCCAGCGACGAAACACCAGCAAATTGTCCCGAGCCTTTCATAGTAAAATATTCGTAAGACCAATTTGCCAAAGCTAAAAATCCACGAGCGTTAATATCAACTGTACTGAGTTCTTGCTCGTAAGTTGCTTTGGGATAGCCAACCCCTGCATTCAATAATACAATATCGATTCCACCTAAAACATCGGCTAATTCATCCATCGTTTTTCGAGAAGATTCGGTATCGGCTACATCCATCTGTCGAGTTATTATCTTGCTGGTTGGGTATTTATCTTTTATTTCTTCGAGTAAATTTAGCCGACGGCCCGTTATTGCCATTTCGTAGCCTTTTTGGGCATAGAGTTCTGCTAATGCACGACCGATACCTGTTGTAGCTCCGATTATTACGATTTTTTTCATAAGGTTAGGTTTTTTATTATTTTTACAAAATTGATATTCAATATTTACGTAAATATATAAATAACTGACGAATTGGAACTTGCTCGAAAAAATCGGCTTTCGGTCAATGAATATGTAGAAGGAATCCTTGCGGGAAATCGGATAGTATTGAGCAGAGCTATTACATTGATAGAGAGCCAGTTAGCCAATGATAAAACCTTAGCTCAACAAGTTTTAGAAAAGGTTTTACCGCATACTGGCAAATCAATTCGTATCGGAATAACTGGTGTTCCGGGAGTCGGAAAAAGTACATTTATCGAAGCATTTGGAAAATCAATAACAGGATTAGGCAAGAAAATAGCAGTATTGGCGATTGACCCAACGAGCCAACGGACAGGCGGAAGTATCATGGGCGACAAGACCCGTATGGAAGAACTCGCACACGACCCGCTGGCGTATATTCGGCCTTCGCCATCGGGGAATTCGCTCGGTGGAGTGGCCCACAAAACACGTGAAACAATTCTACTATGCGAAGCAGCTGGTTTTGAGGTCATTATCGTAGAAACAGTTGGGGTTGGGCAGTCCGAAACGCTTGTAAAGGGAATGGTAGATTTCTTTTTATTATTGATGCTATCGGGAGCTGGCGACGAATTGCAGGGAATTAAACGGGGTATCATGGAAATGGCGGATGCACTGGTGATTACGAAGGCGGATGGCGATAATCTCCAAAAAGCAAAAAACGCTCGGATTGAATACTTACATGCCCTGCATCTTTTTCCGCCAAACGAGAATGGTTGGGTTGTGCCAACGCTCATTTGCTCGGCACTCGAAAACTCTGGAATCAATGAAATCTGGCAGGTAATCGAAGAATTTGTAGGTAAAACCAAAACAAGCAAGCATTTTGAGGCAAACCGCCAAAAACAAAATTTAGATTGGATGTATTCGTTTATAAAACAAACACTCGAAGAGCAGTTCTTTGCCAATGAGGTTGTAAAATCTCATTTATTAGAGACTGAAAAGAATGTTTTGAACGGAAATTTGTTACCTATTCAGGCAGCTAAAAAATTACTCAATTTGTAGAACGAGTTTCCAACTCGTTTGATAACATTTTACTCAAAATGATTATCGGTATTATTATATTATTGGTCATCGTACTGTATTTTGGTCGGAATGTGTTGTTTCCTTCTACTTACCGAACAGTTGATGATAAATTCAATGAAAAAAAAGCCATTCAGCAAAGAGAGATTGACCGAATTTTGGACAAAATCAGCCAGAGAGGTATCGAGAGCCTAAACCAAAAAGAACGACAAACACTGGACGAGTATTCGGATAAATAGCAAGTACCAAAAAATAAAAATGGCTTGATTTCCTATAAAAATAAACTTAAATTTAAGATAAAAACTCAATGGAAAGGCAAGCCGTCATAATTATTCATGGTATTGGCGAACAAAAACCTACCGATACACTCCGTGGATTTGTAAAATCAATAATTGGGCATGAATCTAATGATACATCCAAAGGTATTTACAGCAAACCCGACGACTATTCAGATTTATATGAGCTTCGCCGGATGACTATTTCGCATCCGAAAACAGATTTTTTTGAATATTATTGGGCTCACGAGATGATTGGAAGTAAAATCTCTGACGTCATTAATTGGTTCAAAGTCTTGATACTTCGTAAGCCATCTTCAAACTCCTTTCCTAAAAGATTACGTTGGCTGTATCTGCTTATTTGGGCAACACTAATTATTTCACTATTTATCATCATCAAGTTTGGGCTTTGGAAACTCCTAATCGGTGAGTCTATCAAGACAGACACCATGATTATCAAGATACTTGGTATAGTTACTCCTATTCTACTTGTAATATTCAGTTCTGTTTTGGTCAAGTATGTAGGCGATGCGGCTCGATATATGACCCCAGCCCCACATAATATTCCTCAAAGACAGAATATTCGTAAAAATGGTCTCAAACTATTAGAAAAACTACACGAGCAAAAAGAACCCGATGGTAATTATAGGTACAATCGAATTGTGGTAGTGGGGCATAGTTTGGGGTCGGTAATAGCCTATGATTTGATTTCTAATCTATGGAATAAATACAATAAAACTCATAATAAGCCTACCAGTGTAAATCAAAAAGAGCTAAACGAACTGAGCAAATTAGTTGAAAGATTAAAAGATAAAACACTCAATGAAATTACTGGTGATGAATTAAAGATTTATCAAAACCAGCAACTCGAACTTTGGAAAGAACAGAACGAATTAGGTAATAGCTGGAGAATAACTGATTTTATTAGTTTAGGAAGCCCACTGGCACATGCACGGCTTCTACTATCAAAAAATTTGGACGACTTAAACGAAAAAATAAATGATAGAGAATTCCCAATTTGTCCGCCTAAAATCGAACCCGATATAAACGGTATTTCGTATTCACTCTCCCCTCCGTATTCGGTCGAAATCAACGGAAAAATAGAGCTTCGTACAATCAAGGTTCTGCATCATGCAGCACCCTTTGCCGTAACAAAATGGGTAAATATTTATTACAAAAACGACTTTGTGGGTGGTAAAATCGAAGATTTTGGTTCTTGTGTTGAAAATGTTGCAATTGAATCAAATTTCTTTTTTAGGCGGATTATACCGTTTATTTCTCATACCCACTACTGGAATCCCAAAGAAAACAAAGCAATTGATACACTACGCAAAAAACTCAAACTGCGGTTTTAAAAGAGTTTTGTTCAGTAAATTTTATAGCAGGTTTATCATAAAAATTGTAATTTTGACAGTTTTTATGACAATGACCAAAGAAAACCTTTCATGCAAAAAGTTCTTTTTATCGACCGTGACGGTACTATCATAGACGAACCAAAAACTGATTTTCAGATTGATTCGCTGCAAAAATTAGAGTTCTTGCCAAAAGCCATTTCAAATCTCCGTAAAATCGCCGAAGAAACTGATTATAAACTCGTTATGGTTACAAACCAAGACGGTTTAGGGACAGATTCATTCCCCGAAGATACCTTCTGGGAGCCCCATAACAAGATGATGAAAACGCTCGAAAACGAGAATATTCACTTCTCGGCAATACACATAGACCGTACTTTTGAGCATGAAAACGCCCCTACTCGCAAGCCCCGCACGGGTATGCTGACCGAGTATTTTTCGGATGAATACGACCTCAAAAATAGCTACGTTATCGGCGATAGAGTAACTGATATACAATTGGCGGTTAATCTCGGAGCAAAAGCGATTTTTATCGGGGCAACACAGAATCTAAGCAACGAGCAGCAAAACGCATTGGCTTTAGAAACCACTAATTGGGACGAAATCTACGAATTTTTGAAATTACCGCCAAGAATCGCTCAAATCGAGAGAAATACCAAAGAAACCAAGATAAAAATTGAACTGAATCTGGATGGTAAAGGCAAATCGGATATTCACACTGGTTTAGGTTTTTATGACCACATGCTCGACCAATTGGCAAAACATTCGGGGGCAGATTTGAAAATCTTCGTTGAAGGCGATTTGCACATTGACGAACACCATACCATCGAAGATACCGCATTGGCACTTGGCGAAGCGTATTTGAAGGCACTTGGTGATAAAAAAGGCATTAGTCGCTACGGATTTTTATTGCCAATGGATGATGCTTTGGCTCAGGTTGGAATTGATTTTTCGGGTCGTCCGTGGATTGTGTGGGAAGCCGAATTTAAACGTGAGAAAATCGGCGAAATGCCAACCGAGATGTTTTATCACTTCTTCAAATCATTTAGCGATACTTCAAAATGTAACCTAAACATTAAGTGTGAAGGACAAAACGAGCATCACAAAATCGAGGCGATTTTTAAAGCGTTTGCCAAATCTATCAAAATGGCGGTAAAGCGTGATTTGAAAGAATTGGATTCGCTCCCAAGTACGAAGGGAGTTCTATGATATTTTCAAAACTTGGAGGTTTTTGAAACCTCCAAGTTTTTTTACTTCTTCAATCTGTCGGGATTCTCACTCAAAAACGCATCCCAGCCTTTCTTTTTTGAATTATTGCCCGTAAGAGCCTTAGTTTTTGCGTGCATAAAATGACAAACTGCCACGCCGAGGGCATCGGTTGCGTCATAAAATTGGCGTTCGAGTTTAGTATTCAGTAGTTTTTCGAGCATAAAAGCGACTTGTTCTTTAGTGGCGTTTCCATTTCCAGTAACCGACTGCTTCACTTTTTTGGGTAAATATTCTACAATCGGTACTTCTCGGCTCAATGCCGCCGCCATCGCCACACCTTGAGCCCTACCCAATTTCAGCATTGATTGCACATTTTCGCCATAAAACGGAGCCTCAATTGCCATTTCATCGGGTAAGTATTCGCCGATAATCTGAGTAATTCTCTCAAAAATCTTCTTCAATTTTATTTCATGTCCCGTATATTTGTCGAGGCGAAGTACACCGTACTGAATCAACTGTATGGTGCTGCCTTTGACCGAAATCAATCCGTAACCCATGATTCGTGTTCCGGGGTCAACGCCAAGAATTATTTTTTCATTTATTGCTTTTTCCATTCATAAAGCCCTTTATTTGGGGTATGCAAATTAACCCAAAAAATCCGTTTCGATTATCAAATAATCTCGTTTGGTGGATAAAAACCTTCATTTTTATCGGGGTTTTGTATGGAATCTACCTGTTAGTTGCCGAAAAACAGGATAAAATCGAAGATTTGAACGAAGTATTCAGCAAGATTCTAAAAAAACAAAATTTATTTATCCTTTTATTTGTAATTATCCTAATACCTATCAACTGGGCTTTTGAGGCTCTCAAATGGCAAAAATTAGCCCAAAAAGTCGAAAAAATCTCTTTTTTTGATGCTTATCGTGGAGTTTTGGCAGGGCTGACACTCGGTTCAATAACGCCTTTTATGCTTGGCGATTATGCTGGTAAAATCTGGATGCTCAAAACCGATAAACGTCTCGAAAGTATCGGAGCTATTTTTTTAGGAAATGGTTTTCAGACATTTGTTACACTCATTTTTGGAGCCGTTGGCTACGCTATTTTCTTGTTTTTGTGCAAAGATTCGCTTTGGTATTTTCATTTGTTTTTTCTCTGCATAATCGTTCTAATTGTCATTCTTGGGGTAGTTATATTACTCAAAAAAGAGGAAATCTTAGGGTATTTCAACCAAATCAAATGGTTTGAGAGAATAAAACCTTATACACAAGTATTAGAAAATTACAATTTAACCGACCTTCTGAAAGTTTTTGCCATCGCCACCACCCGATACTGCGTTTATGTGTTACAATTCATTTTGCTTCTAATTATTTTTGAGATAAAACTACCTATTTTTGTACTTTTTAGTGGAGTATGCCTAATTCTTTTGTCAAAACTGGTTTCTGTTAATACAATCGGTGATTTAGGTATTCGGCAGCTTACGTCAATTTACTTTTTTGGTCAATTTCAGATTAGCACATTGGTTATTTCAAGTGCAACTTTGCTGATTTGGCTAATCAATGTATTAGTACCGATGCTTATTGGAGCATTATTTATATGGCAATTGAAACTTTCAATAAAAAACAAATAACTCATTGATAATCATATTTTTGGCAATAGCGACTCTGTATTTTTTATTCAATATCTATCTGATTTGGATTTGGATAAATATGCCATTTTTTACACCTCACCCTAAATCCCTCTCCTTAGAGGAGAGGGACTTCATTGAAATACCGTTCATATCAGTTATTATTCCAATAAGAAACGAAGCTCAAAACATCATTAATTTACTGAAAGATTTAGAAAATCAGACTTACCCAAAAGATAAATTTGAGGTGATTGTCGCCGATGATTCTTCGACAGACAACACGGTTTTATTGGTACAAGAATTTGCAAAAAAATCAACTTTACATCTCATTATCAACGAATTAAAAGACATAGAACGTAATACTTCGCCTAAAAAAAGAGCGATAAATTCATCCATCCAAGTTGCCAAAGGCGAGTTAATCACAACCACCGATGGTGATTGTAGAGTGAAATCGGAATGGCTCGAAACCATCGGAAAATTCTATGCCGAAAAACAACCCTATTTGATAAGTTCATTCGTTACTTTTTTCGATAAATCTCGCTTATCTGATTCAGTTCAAATCATCGAATTTGCTTCGTTGGTGGGTTCGGGGGCGTGTGCCATGGCGATTCAGAAACCAAACATGTGCAACGGAGCAAATATCAGTTATCGAAAAGATGTGTTTTTTGAGGTGGGTGGATTTGGTGGAAATGAAAATGTTGCTTCGGGCGATGATGAGTTTTTAATGCACAAAATTGCGGCAAAATACCCCGATAAAGTACAATTTTTAAAATCTCAAAAAAGTATCGTCGAAACCTATGCTCATGAAAGTTTTAAATCGTTTTACCTGCAACGCAAACGCTGGGCAAGCAAGTGGAAACACTACCAAAACAAGTCGGTTTCGGTGTTGGCAGTTTTTGTATTTTTGGCAAATTTCTCGGTGATTTTTGTAAGCTGTTGGTATTTCTTCGGAGATTTATCTCAAAACTGGTTTTTAGCATTTATTGCATTCAAATTTTCAGCAGAATTCATTTTTCTGAGTTTAATTCTTATATTTTTGAATAAAAAATCGTTAATTCCAATTATACCAATTGTGCAAATTATTTATCCATTTTATGTGAGTTTTTTTGGGTTGATTGCACAAGGTGATGGCTATGAATGGAAAGGTCGAAAACTGAAATAAAGGTACTATGTTTTTATACAAAACTAATTTCTTGATGCGGGCATTTTACTCCGATTTCGTTTGGCGAAAATCTGAGAAAAATACTATTTACCTGACTTTTGATGATGGCCCGATTCCAGAAATTACTGAGTTTGTATTAGAAACCTTACAACGGTTCGATGTCAAAGCTACATTCTTTTGTATCGGTGATAATGTCCAGAAACATTCTTGGGTTTTCGATAAAATTGTTGAGCAAAAACACTCGGTTGGCAACCATACTTTCAATCACCTCAAAGGCTGGGAAACTGACGACGATTGGTATATTGAAAATACTCAAAAATGTCAATTAGTTTTGGAGAAACAAGATACAAGAGTCAAGAAACAAGAAACTCAAAAGCTACTTTTCCGTCCGCCATACGGAAGAATAAAAAAGAGTCAAGCAAAAGTATTGTTACCTGATTATCAGATTATTATGTGGGATGTCCTGAGTGGTGATTTCGCTAAAGATATTTCGCCCGAAAAGTGTTTACGCAAAACGATTCAATATACTGAGGGAGGTTCAATCGTGGTTTTCCACGATAGTATCAAGGCTTCAAAAAATATGATGTTTGCGTTGCCAAGATTTTTAGAGCATTTTGCCGAAAAAGGTTTTCAATTTAAAAGTTTATGAATTTTGAAAATAAAAAAACTTTGGTTTCGGTATTAATTGCCGCAAGAAACGAAGAAGATAATATCCTCGATTTACTGAAATCTATTGAGAATCTTAGCTACCCAAAAGAATACCTTCAAATATTGATTGGCAACGATAACTCGACCGATAAAACAGAATCAATTATTCGCAACTTTATCACAGAAAAGCCTCATTATCAATTAGTTAATATACATAACCAAATTGCAAACCTCAAAGGAAAAGCAAATGTTTTGGCTCAATTGGCACACCACGCAAAGGGCGACTATTATTTATACACCGATGCTGATATTGAGCTACCACCCGATTGGGTCCAGACAATGTTGCAATATTTTGATTACCTCACCCCTAACCCCTCTCCATTTGGAGAGGGGAACTCGGTTGGAGTTGTTACGGGTGTTACGATTGTTAAAGATAGTACTTGGTTTGAGGCTTGTCAGGCTTTGGAGTGGCTCTCGGCACTTTATATCATCAAACGTTTGGCCGATTACAAGATTCCGGCAACTGGGATGGGCAATAATATGGCAGTTTCGGCAGAAGCCTATTGGACAGTGGGCGGCTACGAAAAAATCGGTTTTTCGATTGTCGAAGATTACGCTATTTTCAAGGCAATTATTGATAAAGGTTTTGAGTTTAAACAAGCATTTGAGCCTTCGATTATGGCTTTTACCAAGCCTCCAAAAAAATATTTTGAACAACGCAAACGCTGGGTGACGGGTGGAATAGAATCTAAATCGGTCTTGATAATTTTTGCTCTTATTCAAGCGTTTGCGTTACCGATATTACTGATTATCAGCATTTTTGATTGGAAAACTGCCCTTGGGATTTTCGGATTAAACTTTGTCTTAAATTTTGTGGGGTGTCTCAAAATCCTACCTAAAATGCGGCTCATGCGGTTGTTTAAATATATTCCGATTTACACGGTTTATATGTACGTTTTTTGGTTTTTGCAGTTTGTCAATTATCTATTGCCAACCAAAATCGTATGGAAAGAAAGGCAGTATTAAACATATTTTTTCCATTTGAAATAAATCCATAGAATCATCGCAATGGCTGCCATCGAGCCGAGCGTATAAAAATATCCCATCGGATGTTTGAGTTCGGGCATGTTGTCGAAATTCATTCCGTAAATCCCTGCAATGAACGTCAGCGGCATGAAGATTGCCGTAAAAACGGTGAGGGTTTTCATGACCGAATTCATTTTATTACTGATGCTCGTCAGGTAAATATTCTGGATATTTTCTATCAAATCACGGTACGATTCGACCGTCTCAATTATCTGAAGCACGTGGTCATAGACATCTCTCAAATACAACTGCGTAGGATTGCTAATCAGGCCGGAATCTTCTCGCATGAGCATCCCGACAATGTCTCGAATCGGTAGAATGCTCTTCCGAAGTTGCATCAATTCGCGGCGTAATTGGTAAAGTCTGGTTTGCTGATTTGAGTGAGCGTTCTCAATGATTTGAACTTCTAAATCTTCTAAAATATCACCAAAATCCTCTAACGCAACGTAGTAATTATCTACCACTAAATCCAATAGCGAATAGAACAGATAATCGGCTTTGCCTTTTCGGGTTTTACCGATTGAGGTTTTGAGGCGTTCGTGAATCGGCTGAAAAACATCAGTTTTGTGAATCTCTTGGAACGATATGACGTAATTGCTACCCAAAACCAACGCAACGTGTTCGGTATCGAATTCGACCCTTTCGTTGCTAAAGTGCAGCATCTTTAACACTGTAAACAGCGTATCGTCATCAAAATGCTCCAATTTAGGTTTCTGTTCGGTATTCAAAACATCTTCGAGAAGCAGCGGATGCAAATTATAATGTTTGCCGATTGCCTCAATCACTTGCGTTTCGTGGATTCCATCAACATCGAGCCATGTGACATAATCTTTCGATAAAGCCGGCTTACAATCATTCATTTGTTTTACCTGCTTTTCGACAATAAACTCACTGTTAAACTCAATCAGTTTTACGATACTACTTTCGGCAACTTCTTTACCGACATACACCAACGAACCCGGCGATGTAAATGCCTTTTGATGAATGTATTTGTGTATTCGCTTATTCTTTTTTGACATTTAGTTACCCAAAAAATTGAGGATTAAAATTCAATAAAAATACTTCTTTTGCTCCACGGGTAATAGCAGTATAGAGCCATCTGATAAAATCGCTATCTACTTGAGCATCAGGTAGATACCCTTGGTCGATAAATACTGCATCCCACTGGCCACCCTGCGATTTATGGCAGGTTAGGGCATAGGCAAATTTTACTTGCAAAGCATTAAGGTACTGGTCTTTACGGAGCATCTCGTTGCGGTCTTTTTTCGATTTTACCCAGAAATAATCTTTCAAGACGTTTTCATAGAGCATTTTATTTTCTTCGGCAGTAAGGCTCGGAGAATTGGAGTGTAGCGTATTCAGGATGATTCGGGTCTC
>JAQGFW010024416.1:0-10682 GCA_030463445.1 Euplotes aediculatus
ATAATCTCTCAATTAGTGCATACTGTTATGAAGTTCTTCAAAGATGGATTATGCAATGTACTATTATATTTCATGAAAATATGAATCTTCTTTAATCATTGATCTAATTTATTATTCACTAAAATAACAGTCATTTTATATTCTTTCGTTCTCTATCATGCTATTCTCTTTAAATTTAAAAGGAAGTTTCACGACTTGATTGAATTAGTTTTTATAATTCGATAGGGACTAAAACCAAACAAATAAGATTTCACTAAATATATAAAGAGGTGTTAATTATTCGAGGTTTCCATCTATAGCCTATCCCTCTTCTCAAGACCTGTATTCCTAAGCAATCTCTTCTCATCCAATATTTTAAAGCCAACTGTTAACTCTAATTCAGCCTTTATAACCAAAACCTTACTCCCTATGCACCCAACCCACCAATCTTATTCTAATTCCCAACATCCTTATCATTCAATCTACTATCCACCATCCACCCCCAACTTCATGTCCAATCCAAAGTCCTTCTTCCTTAACTCCCAATTTCATTCTCTTATATCATCAAACCAGAACAGATCAAAACCCTGACTTCAATTCTGCAATTAGTCAGAATGTAAATAGGAATGATCAGCTTAGCATTTACTATAAAATATGCTTCTATCTAAATGATTTCGTATTGTGGGATGCCTAAATAGCATTGGGAAAATGAATGGAATTTGAGGATTTGTATAGGAGATTGGATAGCGATGAGTAAGAGTTAGAAGGAGGCGGGTGGAGATGGAGAGGATTAAGGCAAATGGGTTTATGGGAGGTGGACGGGTAAACACTTTTGGGGTTGCTTTGGTTATTACGAGATTTGTGAAGGTTGGGCGTACTCATCGTTGTAATGCAATAATCATGAATGATATTGGGGATTTACTGAAACTTATATTTATGTATTTATTGAGAATTTTAATGGACAATATTGGAACACTTTTCACATAAACTACGAAATTGTATGATTTCTAATTTAGTAGAAATTGGATAAATTAAAGTAAAATTTAGATATGAAGAGAATATATATGATTAAAAACAAGTTATATTTAGTCGAAAATTTTGAATTTATTCAAGAATTATTTATTAAAAAACTCTTGCTTGTAGAATGAATAAACTATATATACTCAAGGTTCTATCATTTTATGAAATTATAATAATCAAGCAAATAATCTAATCTTTATGAGATTTAAAAGGAAAGATTAGAAATAATTAAAATTTTTAAATCCTAAATATTTGCATAGATCTACCAAATGTTTATAAATTTAATAATAAACTTGGTTATAACTTTGAAGATACTATATTAAATGAATCAAAATGTTGTACAGCAAGTGGAATAACCAATTTCAGAAATCAGAGAAAGATTTATCTTTATCGCTTTGCTGGAGATGAATCTATGATTAAATGAATTCATAACTATCAGAATTTTAAATCAATAAATTTGTAAAGAGATGTATGTAAAAAGAGGGAAAAAAATTGATGTTAATGAAAAAATTTAAAAGATTATCATAATTTAGAAATGGGTTTTGTTTCCAGTAAACAAATAATCCAAGCGAAAGTGGAATTAATGATTGTTTTGATGATTATGACAAAGTGATGATAATGCTACACAAGGAGTTAAATCATAATTTTTTTATATATGGAGGTTCGATCCTCTTTTTTATTTATTTTAATTTAATCGTTTCTTATTAAGTTCTCCATCTTTGTTCTTGTATTAATAAATAAGTCAAAATCTAAAAGATAAATCAGTAAAATTTGAAATAAAATGAAAATTAATTTATAAACCAATTTACTTTAAAAATAATAAATTAACTTGCTTATACATAATTACTAAATATAAAAAATTGAAGTTGATCAAAGATAGAATTTTACTTCAAATTTGTCTACTTAATTTATTATTTTATACTATTTTTTATATTTTGAGAATTAGAATATGCTTTAATCCAATTCATATATTTTCATAACTGAGCATGTAATTATAAATAAGTTTATATAGGATAGTTAGGATTAAAAAAAACCTTCTGTGTTATATTAGCGAACTTGGAGCAATAACAACAAATAATGAAGAATTTATTTTTTATCAAATGATCTTCTTCTCTTTAAATCAAAATAGTTGTTTTGGATTTTTTAATACCTTGAAAGATTTTTTTTCCAATTCTTCAAATTTTGAAAAATTAAGGTAGTTGAGTATTTTTAATCAGTCAAGATATAAAAGTAAATATATAAAGTCATAAACACTGATGTGCAAAAAACTCAGAAATTGCATTTTTTTAATAAGACATTTATTTTAAAGTGATAATGAAAGTTATTCTTGGCTTAATAAAAATAAATGTAATGTTGTTTCTAATCAAAATTATAGTTAAAAGAATTAAGTAATTTCAGAAAAATTAATAAATTACTACTGCTAACAATATTATTTTAATTGGATCTTTTCATTTTTGTAGATGAAGGAAATTTTTTACATAGTTGTGGAGTTTTCAAAAAATCTAAATAAATTTATATATTATCAATTTGCCTGTAATTCCTAAATATCTTTTATCTAACTCCCTCATAAATAAATAAAAAGTCAATAAGAGGTAACTTTAAAAAGTATGCAGTATTCATTTTACTATATAATAATTAATTTTTAATTTTAAAAGTAAAAATACTAAAAAGCACACTGTATCAAAGTTTTATTAATTCGTCAAGTTAAAAATCTTGCCTTTTTTATCGAATCCACGAAATTTAACTCTTCTTTTAGTTTTCTTGAGCTCCTCATCTCTTTCATCATCAACATCATCATCAATTCTTCTCTATAATCAAATTAAATCTTTAGCAAAAACTATCCTTAAAAGAATAAAAATCTTACAACCCTGCTATAATTAAATATTTTAATAGCTGCTTCCTCTTCCGCTCCATCAAATTCTAGTTCGAGCTCTTTTGCTGCTTTTTGTGCAGACTCAATCATTGATTTGCTAACCTCGCTCAAATTCCTATTGTTATCATAAACAAGCGATTTCCAGCCTTCAAACATTTTATTTAAAAATCCTTCGTTTTCTAGTTTATTTTCCACCCATTCGTTCATTGCTTTTTCGTTGAATTTGGTATCGATTCTTTCGACGAGCTTGGAGATATTGCTAAGCACCTGATTAGTCGACCTCACAATCTCTATTCAAGGCTGTTAGAGGAAGAAGGAAGATGAGTGTTCTTACTTGTGTCTCCCCAATCTCCTTTGAAATACCTCCATTTCTCTGGACTAAAAAGACCAATGGATTTACGTAACTCATGATTTACTTACACGTGGATTTTTCTTAGTGGAGTGAAAATATTGTAATCTTTGTCAAATTGGTACTTCAACTGGGTTTTCAAAGTCCTTACCTATATGAAAAATATTAAAGTCTATTTGAGTTTTACAAAGGTTGACTGAATGCTAATGGTAGTAGAAATAGACTATTCAGGATGATCAGATTTAATATGAAGGAGACTAGAGATTATAGAGATGTAAAGAGAATGATTCAACTTTTATAATGCAATCTGAAAATATTATTATTAGAAGAAATCTAGGATTTTTTTAACCAATTTTAAATATGAATCCATTACTTAATTACTTCAAAAACTTTAATGTTAACTAAAAATAATTCTTCATATAAAAAACTTGAAATTGCAATCAATAAGACAAATGTTCAACTATTTCTTATCATTTTTTAAATAGAATATAGTGTTTAAAGAAAATTAGATAATTGTGCTAGTATGGAGTTTTATTATCTCAGGTGTCTATTTTGTATAAAGTGATAAATATCATTTATGGTTGAGTATTACTTTAAAATACTTTAACTTTATGATTTTATGAACAACAGGTGAAGTCGAATAATTTAATTGAATTATTCTAATTCATTGATAAAAAGTAAGTATATTACATAAATATTTTGCATATTTTCTTTGTATATTTCGATATCATTTAAGAATATTTCCTTAATTGTTTGATAATTTCTTCCTCCGATAATTAATGTTCTATTTGAAATTGGAGTTTTGATAATTTTAAAGTCTCTTTCTTTATTATTATCAATCTCGTCAAATGGAATATTTTGGTATTTATTATACGCTTTCTCATTCAAATCGATAATACCCTGGTTCTTCATATGAACCTTTGGCATTATTCATGGGTTAATATCTCAGTCTTTCTGTTTAAAATTAATCCTTGCAACCTTGAGTAGTTCTAAGCTTTTCTTGCCTTCTTCGTATTCGACTTCTTTTGTAAAATTTGTGAAGATAAATCAAGAGTCTGCATTTTTTAGATTGACTTTTGCGTCGTAGATTCCTCTTGGAATATAGCTTAGTGGAAATTTTGTCTTCTTTCCGAGTTGGGATCAAAAGTTGAAGTTGTACTGAGCGAACTCTTGGAAAGCTATATATTATTAAAATTACAATGGTTTTCTTAAAAGAGTCAGATGAGTAATTTTTATTAGATTGCCTTTAATTTTATAATTTTTATAATAAGAATAATCTAATCTGTAAATTAGTTCCTTATTTTGAGTTTATATATGACTATTTTTAATTATCCTAGATAAGTACTAATTTTCAAGCCATTTGATTAGATAAAAGAATCAATCAAATGATTGCAAAGATACTAGTAGTAATATAGCGATATAAAACTTTAAAATATTATTAAACCAATACTCACATTACATACTGACGTTTATGCTAATATTTATGCTTATTCAATTTTAAAATTGTATTTAAAGAAAACTGGTAATAAAATCTATTACTCTTTGAAGTAATTAATACTAAAAGCTATAATTATCATCAAAACAAGAAAAAATTTTTGCATACGATATTAAAAAATAGAGAAAAAACTAAAACCATTTTTACTTTACATTTTATACTATTAAATAAAACTATTCAATTTATATTAGTTTTTCATATTTACTTTAATTTATTAAAATATATTGCTTTCAAATTTTACAATTAGTTAGAATATTATCACTAACTCATGGGGAATTAATTGACTAAAATAAAGCCTTATAAAGTTTAATTCATAATAAAATAAAACTTTCAGGATTTTTTCTTTATTTTTAACAAAATAATTATTTTACATTACTTACTTAATATCTTTTCATATTGATAAATTTCTTCAATAAGCATTTTGACATTTTCTTTAGTGAGGTTTTCTTCTGGAATTTCTCTTAACCATGCAACATTTCAGTTGGCAATTTCTGAAAGTTATTATTTATTATTTAAATGAACTTAATGCATTATTAATAGTCAAAATAAGAAGCATCGAATGGAGTTTAAATGAAATAAACCTACTATCAAGAATATCTAATCGTGCCTTTAGTTCGATTTCTTCCTAAATTATTAAAGCATATAAAAATACCTTAGTTTGTAGCTTTCTTTTATATTGGACTGGATCTTGTTTCTTAATCTCGTTTTTGTCAACTCCTTTATCTTCTTCATCTGAACTATTATTATATCTTTTTATCTTCTTTTCCTTCTTTTCTTCATTGACTTCTTCCTTTATCACTAATGAATCATCCTTGCTTATAATTATAATTAATTTATCTTCAATTATTTTCTTCTCATTTGCAGCTTTGCTTCTATATAAAAGTAAGACATAGTGTTGAAAATAATTAAAATCTTTGATTACGATTGATTAGAATTAAATTATAATATGTAAAATCTATCTCAAATAATTGCAAATAAATAATATAGATTCTTACATTCAATCAAACATAGATTTATTAACCAAACTCATTAATTTATTTCTTTGATTCAATATTTTCTATGTATAATTCAGCATCACTATTCGAAAAGTTATAGAATGCTTTCAGGAAATTATTTCTCATTTTATTTGTATTTCTTTAAATCTTCAGTAATATTTCTCCTTGTTTCATTCTTTTCTTCTTCTAACTTTTTAATTTCCTTTTCCAAATTTTCGTCATATTGTTCATAATATTTGTTAAGCTCGAATAGAAAACTAAAATTAGCTGGCAGTTCTATTGTGATAATCTTTTGGATTGTATTCCTATTTCGAAATTAGAATGCAATGAAACTATCAATATTCACATACAGCTTATTTTAAAATTCATATAGCAATACAGTGTTTTCGGTATTCATATGCATAACTGCAATTTAGCTAATTTTAATTTCAAAAAATGGAAAAGATTGATGTAGGTAACAATAGCCATTAATTCACGTTTTGATTTTGGGAAAGATAAATCTCAAAATTGATGGGAAGAAGACCTTTGAGTTTCAAGATTTGGCTGACTGATCATATTTTGATGTTAATTAAATCTTTCTTGAATGGCTGAAGGTCTTGGAGAAAAGGAATAACCTGAAAACTAATGAAAGAATCTTAGCACTTGACAACAAGATAATCATATTACTGAAGATTATACAGTTGAAGATAAAGCATGAAGGAGCTGAGTCTAAAATATATGAGTGAGTAAATTATATTATAAAAGCTGTAACTGCTTGCCTGGAGGTTTAATATTAATGCTGACATAAACTACTGCGTAAATCTAAAAAGATACTTAAAAGAAGAAAACATGGTTCCTATTTTACAAAAGTGATCAAAGCATAGATAATACTGAAATCTAAAAAATTATTATAAAATATCGACCTTCAAATTGGTATAGCCTCTAAACTGCAACTGATGTCAAAGATCATATGGCCAAGCAGAATCAGTTGAGCAGATATCCATCGTTTTTCACAATTAGGGAGTGGATAAAACATGAGTTAAGAATATATTTCTAAGAAAGTGAATATTTAAGGAGGTGAAAGCTAAAAAGAAAGAACTAGAAATCAAGGTTAAGAACCTTATTAAAGACTAAAATCAAAAGAAGTAAATTAATTTTAATTAATTTGAATAATATTACTGAATTATCAATTAAACAGAAATTAGATTACAAAAGAAAATTAGAATTTTTAAATAAGATCAAAAGGCATAATAATAACTAGATAAGTATCGTAAATTGTGAATAGTTGTGAATGTCTCCTCAATGACTTAAATTATGATTGTAAAGGGAATAATCAAGGCATTATAAATAGCAATAAGAAATGAACTTTGAGCAGGAAATTTTTAAATATGTTAAACGATTTTCAGAATTCTCAAAATCAGCATTATAATTAAGATGATTTTTTTATCAAATAAATTTAAGGTTTTAACTCTAACAAAAGGAAATACTCACAGACACTTCTGAATTATGCAAAAAATTTGAAAATAATAAAATGAAATAAATGAGAGTAATGAATTTTTAACAACATGATAATTTTAATATAATAAATTTTCTTAAATATAGCTTTTGTGATTTAATATTTAAAAATTAAACTATCAAAATTATTTAGATAAATCTTTAATCATTTGAGAAAAAAATTATTTACAATTGTATAAAGAATAGAATCTAAAGTTTAATATTTTTTTAAATTAACATTTAAAAATATATATTTAAAAATCAATTCAAAAAAATTGTTGAAACTTACTTGACTTTAATCTTAACAGGCTTAGTTAGGCAGTCAATTCTCTGAACAAATTTTATATTTTCTTCCATATAATCTTGGTGGTCTACTGTTCAATCTCCGTCTGTCTTTTGGGTACTTTTTAAATTTTCTTCATATCATTCTCAACAGAAAACAACACTTTTGTTAAGTCATTCTATATGGGTGCAAATGTAGAATGGGTCTCGTGCGAACTGTTCTCAAAATTTACACCTTAGCATATCAAGTCTATTTATGTTTTTCTTTTTGAATCTGCATAGAAGTTATTAGAAGTGAAATAAAGTAACTTACATATCTAACAAGCTAGATTGATCATGGTCATCCTCTTTAATTTCCTCATCTCCTTTGCCATCTCCTTTGTCTTCTCCTTTGCCATCTCCTTTGCCATCTCCTTTGTCATCTTCTTTGTCATCTCCTTCTTCCGAGTCTCACTCTTCAATATGCTCGTGGTACTTAGTAAAAATAATAGATTCATTGCAAAGTGGTCAGGGAATCATTTCATTTTTAAGTCTTTTGAAGTGCTTATTTTTGCGTATCTGCAAAGAATGAGATATCAAAACAAATTAAAGTTGGAGGAACTATTAAAGTAATTGTTACCTAACATCAGCGGCTTGTTATAACTATCTCAGCTTTCATCATCGCAAGTTAGAAGTTTCTTCTTTTTATCCAATGAGCACTTTCCTTTTCCGCAATAAAACTGGTCTTGATGAGCTGGATTGTTGCAGGTATAGATCCCCGTCCAAGGTTCTTCTTCAGTACTAAAAGCAAAAATTAGAACTGCTGACAGCTCCAGGTTTAGACGTGCTGGAGTGAATAGACAACTAGGACTTAAAACGAATTCAGTGGAGATTATGTTAAATATTTGCAACATTATTTTAAATTCGTTCTCAAGCTTTTTAAATTAAATTAAAAGCTTATGTACAGACTGAAAAAATTTTAATAAGGTGAAGAAAGAATAAATTTATAGTCTGGGAATGATTAGATTAATAGATAAAAGCATGCATAGAGAAGAATAGAAAGTTATTATTCAAAATATAGAGAGTTTTAATGCATTTGAATTCTCATTTTGTAAATCTTTATATTTTTTGATATTGAAGAAATGAATAACATTTTTATGCATTTATGTTAAAATAGTTTTATTTACAGTAATTTAAACATCATGATTGTAAAATAAATTTTGAATGATTCTTCATAAGCATGATAAAGCCTTAAATCAGTACGTATTATAAACCTACTGTTATTTTTAAAAATTCTTGCTAAAAATTATACTTTTGCCTTTATAATAAAATACTTTGCACCAAGATATTATTTTAAAAAAAAGAGCACAGCTCTGAACTCAAATATTTAATTTTTGTTGTTAACAAGTCATTGTTAAAGCCTTAATTCTTAAAGTAAGTTTAATAAAATCCTTAATTAATATTCATTAGATTAAAAGCTTTTTACAAAATATGCTATACACAAATATTTATACAATTATTAATTTTTAGGTTAACCTAAAGTATATTTATTTTAAATCAAGCTAAACATTTATCTTTTATTTGAAAAGTAAATATATATTAATGTTCTTAAGCTTTACTATTATGAACTCACATTTATATTTTTATAAACTAAATAAATCTATAAAAAACTAGAAAGTAATTCAGAAAGTTCAATATTAAAAATTTGTATCTTTTGTCTTGGCAAGACTTTTTTAAGTTAAACGATTTCTCTTTAACTCTTATATCATTTGCAACTTTAAGAATTTTAATTTAGAATTTCTCTTTCCGATTACTAAAAGAAGCATTTATTCGGTTGTCTAGAAAAACAGAGCTTTATTCTTTATAAATTTTAATCTGCAGAGGGAGTCTCCTCAAAGTATAATGTCAAAAGCATTTGTTTCTTTTCTTCCAATAAAGCAACTTTAAAGTGAAGTATTTACATGATACAAACTTAAGTTCTATAAACTGGAAACTAAATCTAAATTGCATTTAAACTTCGAGATATTTATTAAAACATAGAAAGTATCTAAAAATGCCTTTTATCGGAATATTACTGCAAGTTTCGTGCTCAAATAAAATTCCGAGCCCCAATCTAACAAATATTTTGGAGAATCAAGAGGTCAAATAATAATTAGAAAGTTATATGCAAAAGCAAATAATCAACTCTATGGGGCCATTATCATTTATACAAATCAAAAGTGCTACGGGTCTTACTTTTCAATTAAAGATTTTAGAATAAAATTATGTCTAACTCAAAAAAGCTGGTGTAAAATGAACAGCTGTGCTTCCAATAGCAACTAAGCTAACTAATTTTTTGTTAGCTATAAAAATCACAAAAAAGTGAATACGATATTCAGAATAAATTTTGCCACCTTCACTTTGAAGAATGCTGAAAATACTTTTCTGTGAGTACGATTTTATGAAAATTATTTAAACTGATAAAAGAAATAAGCGAAATATATCTATCATGTTCCTAATATTTTTAAATATAGCTTCTAGTTGATTCAACTAACTAGTGACTAAATATATTAAATACAAAATTTGTTTGATTAATTCTTCTGAAGAGTTAGTTCAGAATAAATAAATCAACTTAATACTTTGTTTAGACCAAGAAGACTAAAGATATATTTTATTAGATTTGTGAGGGATTAAGGTAAATTAAAGATATATATTAATCTTCACTTTAATAAACTAGCTAAAGATTAAAATATATTTTCTTTCTTTTAAGAGTTAGATGGATTACATGAAGCTGGATATTAAAAATCCTTAGCAAAAATAATTTAGTTTTAAATCTATGCATGAAATTTTATCAAGGATCTGTATCTTAGCCAAATAGAAATTAGTGTTGCTCTAAAAAAGATATAAAAGATCATTAAAGCAAAATATAACTATTGGCTTGAGCTTGTAACGTTATGTATCTAGATTTTCTTTAAATATATATTTGATGTTTAAATGGATATTTTTCTTGTCATTAATAATTGTTTAAGATTTAGTTGAAAGAAACAATTCAGCAAATGTAATTCAAAAATAGTTTGCAAAACTAATAATATATTTGAAAATATAGTAAGCTTTACTTTTTGAATTTAACGATACTCGATCATATCTTTCATTTGTAGTATTCTACATATCCTTGCTCTGACATCTTGGAATTAAATTAATATTAATTAATCAATAAATTTTCTTTAAAAGGGGTTTTGGGGTTTTGGGGTTTTGGGG
>JAQGFW010024477.1:0-14293 GCA_030463445.1 Euplotes aediculatus
CCCCAAAACCCCAAAACCCCAAAACCCCGTGCCTCGTTATTAGTATTGAAACGGAGTTAATATTATTAATTTTCCAAAATGGAAAGCAGCAAACCGTCGGAAGCTAATCAAGCATGGGAATCTCTTGTCAGCCTCAAGGAAAAATATGAAGAAGGTGCTAAAATACAGGAGGAGTGGCAAGAGAAAGTCGATGATGTCAAGTTTATGGTTACTTACTCTTCTGCAGACAACAAAGTCAATAAGGATCATAAGAAGGAGCTTGAAGAATATAAGAATCTAAAAAATATTGATTTAACTGAAAGTCTAAAAGGAAAGGTATATGATATTGAGTTCGAGAAGTTATTTGATCCAGATGAAATAGTAGGAACTATTAAGGAATGGCAAAAGAATCTCAAATGTAGCGAGTGTGATTGCAAAAATGATGCAAAAATGGTCTATATTAACGAAGATTTAGATCATGTTTATTGTGAATACCACGCTAATCCAGCTGATCATCAAACTATTCCTCTAGAGCTTGATAATCAGCTAAAATATATCGAATCTCTACTAAATGCATTAGAAAAGAAATGATTGTATGCCCAAAAACAAATGGCTAATATAAGAAATGAAAATTTCAGCTTATATCCCAACTCTTCAAGTAGTAAATAAAATTGAAGGATTAGAAAGCATTTTTAATGAATTGAAGACGACTTTAAATAAACTGTGGATTAGGGTAAAATCCATTATCAAAATTGAAAAATCTGAAACAACCAACAAAGAAGAGAAAAACAAATATGTATCATTAGATTTTATTAGAGAAGAATGAATAAAATGAAATAGTTTTTGCTCAGAGATTGATACAATCATATCAGAAATGCTAAAGGACAAGCAAGTTGACTACATAATTCAAACCTTAGTCGACTCACAAAAAGAAAATGTGGAATTTGAAGAAGAGTTTAAGCTTTGTCAATTTCTTAAAGTACCAAGTGAAATATATGGAAAGAAATACAAAGTTGTTGATACATCTTTTCAATCAGCAATATCGATAAAAAAGTTTGAGGATAATATAAAATAATGTTGTTGATATTATTGAGACAAAGGAAAAGGTATATAAATATTTTATTTAAATATAATTCATAACTTCACTTTTGCTTTTGATTAGCATTTTTTCTCACTCAAGCTTATTAGAGTTATTAAAGTTTAATGCTTAGAGTATATTGTTAATTAATCGATGACATTTCAAATCGTAATAGAAGTGCTAAATGTTAATCCCAGCTAAATTTTGCAAGGAATTTGTATATTGTACAGCTGATAATAAGCTCCAAACTTGAGTTTCAAGGAGAATAGCTCAAACTTTAGCTCATCACTGTTATTGCTGCCTAATATACTTTCTTGAAGTTAAGCATTAATATAGGAAATTATCAACTCTTTTTTATTTACATTCAACAATATTCAAGATTAGAAGAAATTTGATGATAAAACTACAACTTTTATTTCTAGATGAAGAATATGAGCTGATAATTTGAATTATAAAGCATATTGATTTGCTAAAATTCTTGCAAATTATCTGCATTGTGTTCCTTTAGAGTCTATTAAACTCTTTTGATTTAAGTCTCTACTAAATTTGTATGGAATCATTAAAATAACAAATTCAATATTATCTCTTAAAATATATAAGCTTTTATTAAGATAATTGTTTTAGAAGAATAAATATGAAAAAATAAATCGAATCAAAAAAACTTATTTGATATTGAGCTGATTAGTATCAATTTAAATACAATTTAATTCAATTTTATTTGAGATTTACAAAATGATGATTTAAGTTTAAAATTAACGATAAGTTATGCCTTTTAATCATTCTTTAACTATATCATTAAATATTTTTAATAATTATTTGAACAGTGTACGAAAAGAAGTCAAATTTTGTAATTTTATAACAGTTTTTTGATAAGCAAAGAATAGAGAAGTCCTCATTATGTATGTATAACAATGCTTTCTCGAATAGTTTTTTATTATTTCAATTTGTAATAAAAGAGATTTTATTATTGAGAAGATATATTAAATAAGTTCATAAAATGAGAAGGAATTCTACTAAGCTAACCCTACTATATTTTTTAAGATTTTGAATTTCTAAAATTTTTCTTTGTAAAAATTATCAGATCCCTTTATAATTTCCTTTCGAGTTTTCACAAAATCTCAGTCACTTCTGAAGAAATAGACAAACGATAACAATATTTATTCTAACTTTTTAATTAAGATAAAAATTTTTGCTAATTTTTCAAACTTCTTAACTTATGAAAAGAATCAATTACTTAATAGTTATGTTATACTCTCCTTTCATATTTGATCTATTAATCTTCAATAAAGCAAGTATAATAATATTTTTTGAGCTTTTAGAAATTTATTTTATTTCTCTCTGTTAAAAATAACGGAAAAGTTATGATTTATCAAACTATTGATTTTAAGTAAAAGAGTTCGACTAAAATAAATTTATTTAATTTTGAATAGTTTTTTCCTATTGTTATTCGATAATAATCCTTTATAGCCTCTTTTATATTAAAATTAATTAAAAATTTTAAATTTATTGAAATCCATTTTTTTTAACTTTTTTGCTAAAATTTAGTAAAATTCAAAGATAATGATACTAATCAATTCATTTTATGACTTTAATATTTATAATCTTTGAGTTTAATCTTTCTTTTCATAAAGTATAAAATTTCTTCAAACAAAAATTTGATAGTTAAAATTTTTAAAAAAATTAATGGTTAAATTTTACTTCAAAATAATAATGGTAAACCAAACTGTGATCATTGAAAACGGGCTCTCATAAACATTTTAAATATATGAAAATATATAACATATAGAGTTACAGTGGTTATATACAATCTCTTTGGCCAACTCAAGTTCCTAAACTTTCTGCATATTTACTCCTTAGCATACATTATAAATTTAGAAGTTACAACTTTTAAAAGAAGTCAAAAATTAAGTTAAAGAAGACTCTATAATATAGCGAAATCTATTCCTCTGTAATGCATTATTAATTAGTTCTTCAATTTGTTTGCTATTTAATTCATAACAGTTAGCATTGAGTTTTTAACTTATAATATTTTAAATGAAATCATAATAATAGCAAGCTAAATTCAAAGAGTGTTATTAAAAATACTATTCGATCAGTTTAATTTCTCAATAAACTTAATAAATAATAAAGCAGCAACTTTAAATATGTTATGAGTTCTTGTTTTATTGAAGGAGGATTATTAAATACTTAAAAATCAAAATCATTTCAATTATTATTTTTAGTTTTAATTAACATCATCAAGAATCTCCTAATTTTCTAATTAGGATTAATATTATAAAGAGTTCATATTTGATTTATTGCATTTTAGTAAAAAATGTTAATCATTTTTCAAATGATTCCAAATTTTATAACTTTAACTTTTCTTCAAAGAATCTCAAATTTCGGATACTTATCATACTCATTAAAAATTTTAAACTAATAAAATTGAGATCTTGAATAATTTGATTCTTTAGCATGATATAAAATAGTGATTGGCATTAATATTAGGGCTTAATTTCAGATTTCTCGAAACTAATAAAGTCTTCATTTCTTTATCACTTAAACATTTCAGGAGGTTTAAATTTACATTAATTAAAAATAACTTTTATCTAAAAAATATTTTACTTTAATAATTTGTTTATAAATAAACTCATTATTATAAATACAAATTTGTTTTGAGTTTAATTAGGTTTTTGAAATATTCCGTTTATTTTTGATTACATTAAATTCCTCAATTTTAATTTAATCAGGCTTGAAGTAGATCAAAATTTATTTGACATTTTATTACAAATTATTTTGTATTCATAAACTCTTGAGAGGTCTATTTGACGATGAGAATATGTTTAAGCACATTCAGATACTCTTAAACCCTATTCCTTCACTTTCGGATTATGTATTTGATGAACAGAATAGATGATAGCAATTTGTTTTCCTTAGTGTCCTCATGACAATAGTGCTCAGCATACTTTCGGTAACTACTGAAACTATTAATTAAAATAGTTTAGTTTGGCCAATTGGATGTTTCTCAAAACAACGTTAGAGGAGTGCTTGGATCGAAACAATTATATTCTTTACGTACTTTTATTGATATATTCGAAAACATTAAATGGGAGCAGTGCATATTAAAGCTAGCTCAATTTATTATCATGTTTTTATTTATAAACCTTTGAGATCTTAATCACTTAAAATTTAAATTTTATTGAATTAAAGAGATGGAATGCAGCTTGGAGTTGATAGAGAGCTTTATAGAAGCTTAAAGTAAGACAAAGCTGCGTTTGTATATAACTGTAGCAATTTCAAATCAATATCTGTTTTAAAGATATATAATACATGTATTTTTATTGAATGTTTATTAGTTAAAAGTAATAAAGTTATCATCATTGAATTTTCAATATTTACAATTAATTAAAACTCTTTAATGATTATTTTCTTTTACATAAATTAAAATGATGATAAAATTATTAAAGCTAAATAAATATGGTAATATTAAACTTATTTAGCAAATTTAAAATAAATTATTTCCTTTTACTCCTATCTCGAACCGTCTGAAGTAAACTTTCGATTTTTCGTTCACCATACTCGAACTTTAAAGTGATTCATCACGTGGTATAACTAGGTAAATAGTAGCAACTCATGATGAATCATGTAAAAGTTCCTCAATGATGATCTAAAACTCGAATGGTTTACTACCGAAGATTCGAGATTGGATCAACACTTCATAAATAAAATTTGATTAAGCACTATCCTCTACATCAAATAATTTTGGAGTAAGTTTAGGCTGCTCAAAACAAAAATAAAGACTATGAGAAACTTAAAATTTTATGTATAATAACTTTCAAACATGCTTTTATTACTTTTGAACGAAATGAATATTTGATAATTTTCTTCAATATTTTAATTATCATAAAATTATTTATATTTTTTGTACAATCAATTTATTAGGATATAATATTTAAATAACGATTTATTTTATTTAAAATATAAACTTGCTTAATTCAGTTAAGCATTTAAAATGGATATAAATTTAGCGTAAGAGTTATAAATACCGGTTTCGCTGTTATCTAATTTATTAAATGCATTCCTTTAGCACATTAGTATATAAAGTAAATGACGATTTTTAAAGAGATACTCTTTGAACATCTATTTATATTCAATTCGATCATTTTCTCCTAACAAAACAGATAATTTTGATACTCTATAAAAATAGCTGTTGTTTAAAATGGACCAAGAACTAGTTTTGAGTTAGCAAAAACTCATATTTTAAATAGAACTCAAGAGAGATCATGAAAAGCATTAACTGAGTCTTTCCTGTGCTGCTGCAGACTCTGATTCAGTATCAATATCAACTACTATTAATAAAGGAGAAGCAAGAGGAATTGATTCAACAAATTAATGAATTGGAAAGGGAAGTGAAAAACCAAATGATTAGTAAGTCAACTTTCAGACAATTGCTTTGTTTATTACAGTTTAATTCATTTGCTTCTTTAATTTTAACCATATTAATAAAAAATTAAAATATACAAATATTTATATTGATAAAATTTGTTTTACTGAGAAATCAATTTGTCAAAAACAAATGTTTTTTCAAACTTATATTTATCAATTAGAATGTGAGTCTAAATTTTTTTATTTACTAATAAGTTTTGATATATTATATAAGCTGCATCATTATAAGATCACTCTCTTATAATTGTGATAAAATTTAAAGATGATAATTATTTTTTAAAAGAATTTAATGCTTAACTTTCTTTTTTAACTTTTCTTTTGATTTTAGAAGTTAAAATTTATTAATCGTTACTTATTATTAGAGTTTGTAAAATAAAATATTAATAATGGCTAAAATATTCATCTAAAATACAAAGATAAATTATAAAGAGAAAGCTAAAAAAATTTTAAATATAGACTTTTTGTTAATTATTGACTAAGATTCTATAGAATTTATCTATAAAATAAAAACTTTGTCTTATACATTATATTAAAATTTTGAACACTAAAAGAATAAACTAAAATTTGTTTTTAATTTCGTCTGCTTGATAATTAAAAATTAATAATTAAATTTAGTCCCAATTTAAAAATAATTTATCCTTTTAAATAGGTTTTAGTTATATTAATTAATAAATAGTTCATTAAAACATAGCATAGTAGTTGATCTGAAAATTGCTCATTATATTAATATTCTATCTAAATAAGAATGATTTATTTTTAAATAATAATCATCATAATTAACATTACCAATAAATAAAAATTGATCAAGCGATATTCGATACCCTTTTAATCAAATCTTCAGCCTTATTATTAGGGACGGTATTAATTCATATTTGATTTAAATAGATTAATATACTATTAAAATGAATATTAAAATTAAACTATAAACAAAAAATTGATTAAAAATAAATAAATCTATAAATAGATAAATTGATTTAAAAAAATCAAATACAATTCATTTTTATTCAAATTTTAAAGTAATTATTTAAAAATAAATAAGGGTTTAGAGGTTTTGATGCCTTGACCTGAAATTTGTAACATTCTCCAATGATTTTATATTACTCACCTACTCAAAGTGAGAGCTTTCTCTGATTTCAGGATTTTCCTAATGATTAAATTGGAAAGATGATAGCATCGATTCAAAAAGTATTTGCTTTTCAAAATAAGTATGAAGAATAAAATGCATAAACAATTATTAAAATTATATTGTCTTCACTTTTAATTATCTAGTGAAGTTGAGTTCATCCTCAATTGATTCCTTCCTTTGATTGAAAAGCAGCTACAAGATCTTCAAATATGGAAGGGTCGAGCTCAAGTTTATATTTGTTCTTCATTGACAAATTCAATCTAAAATTATATTAATTCATTAAGTTAACTTTTATTAGTGCAAAATTTTATAAATATTTTACTGAACACAAATAAATAACAAATTTAAATAATATAATAAGTAATGTATTTCCTCTTATAACCTTCTACTAATATAAGTTGTCTTAGTTCTTCTGATAAGTATGGATAAAGAAAGCTTAATCACCATCTTTACAAATTGAACTTAGTCATTTATTTTTGATTCTTAATAAATTACTTATAAATGTTGGAGATTAATCAGAAACTCAGAAAGTTTTGAATAAAAAATACATTTACATTATCACTTAAATTTTTAGATCCAAAGATTTGTTAATCTCAATTTTTAAAACATTTATACAAATTATAAATATAACAAAAACCTCTCAAATGCTAAGATATCAAAATATAAATACTATTAAATATTTACTGAACACAAATTCATTAAAGCATGATATTTTTAATCTTAATTCAACCTCTTTTTGATATTTTCTTTTGAAGTGAATTATCACTACTGTCAAAAAGCAAAGTTAGTAAAACAAATATTTAGCTTAGCTATAATATGTAGAAGAATCTAGTCTCCTTATTGTATATACTGTGCAATATATAAAGCTCAAAGCTCTATTAGAGTTGGACTGAAAATAATAATGGCTAAAACAAATGTATAACTTTAATGTATTTCTAAGAACACCTTATATTTTGAATTGCAAAGACAAAGTAATAGTCTTTGCTGTTATCAAGAATATCCAGATCAGCTGAGTTTTGCAATTTGCAAATATACTTGCTTCTGAATCAATATATATCTGAATATTTGATTTATTGAAATGAAAGAATGATCTAAATCTTTAAATACATTTATTGAATTTTATCGAATTAATTTAATAAAAAGATAGTTTCCAATTTCCTTTTGAAATAGACAGACAAAAATCTCTAACTTAAGATCGAATGGTCATATTAAATAGCATCGCATTTTATACGCCTCGAAATTAGAGTTTAGAGTTTAAAATTCGATTAAAGATTACTATAAGTTTTAAGTAAATTTAGCTGCCTGGGTTATAATAGCAATTTGGTTGTTCTATTAATCGACTCAAAATTTAGATCTCTACTAAATATAAGCAAATGAGCTAAATACTTGTAGATAATTTTATAGATTTGGAATTGAAAGTCGAAAATGATTTGCTTTAACCTAAACTTATATTCGAGTTTAAATAAATATTCAATATTTAGAACGAATTCAAATTCTGCTATTCTTACAGTGAATAAACTAGGTTTGATTTTGATGTTTGTAGAGGATATCAGTTTCAGAGACTCTCAGTTTTATTCAGAACAATTGGAGGTTGACCATGAAGAGTTTAAGTAAGTATTATCAGATTGCTAATATTGAAATAAAACTATCAAATAAATTTGCTTATCAGAATGATTGCATTGTTTCGTTTATATAATAAAATACAAAAGATCATTGCAAAAATATTTATATAAAAAGGTTTACCAAAAATTAATATTTATTTTTCATTATTAAAAATTTAGTTATGATGATCCTCTGATATTAATAAACAGAGAATGCAAGTTGTTTTATAATTGTTTTATAGCTTGATATAGAAATATTTTATTTAAGAATTTTGATAGATAAAGCACTTTAAATAATTTAAACACTCAGCTTCATCAAGTAATAAAAGTAATTTAAACTTTAAGGTTTTAAATAAAGTAAATACGAAAATTTAAAATAAGTATTATAAATTCATCAATAAAAGATCAAATTTATGTTATTTTTCCAGAATCTATCTTGAGATTGAAAAATTGAGAACTTGGGAGTATAATCATCTGACTTAGCTATAATAAAACTACTACAGATTGGCTTTACAAAAAAATAACCATCATTTTTGAAATATTCAAAGCTGAAATTATAAAATCGATTTATAATTTTAAAAAATCAGAAGAGAAATTAAAAATCGTATATAAAATTTTGCTTTACAAATTATTTTTGAAAATTATTTTAAAATAAGAAACTCTATTTAGCTTTTTATATACTATTATTATGCTTTTGATTAGTAACACTTCAGGAATATCGAAATTAGTATTGATTTATGATAATAATAGATATTATAAGACTAAAAAATTAATTGAATACAATTTTATTTTATGTTTAATGTAATATTCACTTTAGTTTCTATTTTAATTTTTAATGGATTAGCTTACTTTAATAATATATATTTATATAAATTTAAATAAATCTATAAATCATAGATTTGCAAATTTTTGCTTTAACTATTTTTATTTATATACTTATTAAGTCATATTTGTCAAAATTAAAATTGTATTTCCAAAATTTTAGAAACAACTAAAAGCATCTTTAATTTTTAAGTAAAAATTTATATTCAGAAAAAGAGGATTAAATTCAATTACAATAAAAAGCCTTAATAAAAAGGTATGATAATTTCGTATTAAAGTATATTTTCTTGAGATTAGTTTTTTATCGATTTAAAGAAACTTCGGAAAATATGATAAAAAAGAAAATAATTATTTTTATATTTATTAATATTTTTGAGTTTAGAGAAGAAACAAATAAAAGTAATTAAAATGGAGATATAAAAAGAATATTCATTTTTATTTGAAAACTGAAAATTAGATTAATATTACAAACCAAATAAAAAATAATTTAACATTATTTTGCATTACAAAGTATTTTTTCGTTAATTTATTTATAATCAAATTAAATTTTCTCTCTCATATTTAAATGATAATCAATAAATTGGAGTGGACATTATCCAAACTTAGTACCTTTTGACATGCTGTACCATAGTACTTGCCTTTTTATACTTTCCTTTTCTTTAATATTGAATAATTTGACAGGGTATTAGCAGGTCTATTTACAATTTAAAGCCACGATTATCTCAAATTTTAGCAAATCTCTCGATTTAGTGGCTAAAGTAACTTCTGTTTAATTAATCTTTAGAAAACTTTGTCAATCCCGAGTATGTGCTATCACAAGTAATGAATTTAGCACATATAATTGTTACAAATATTAGAAATAGTCAACTGGGTAACATACGCTGTTTATTTACTTTTCCTCCATTGGTATCTTGTAACACTCTTTCCTATAATTCATCATCCCAATTCTGAATTTCCTATAGTTTTATGTCTTAATCGCTAAAGAGGAGGTCAAATACAGAGTTATGTACAATATGAGTTCCAACTTTTATCCAAAATTATTACTTGTCTCCTTGTATTTGTCTATTAACTCTGTATATGAATTAAGTTGATGATGTACGCAGCAGATAGGACAGCTTTAAATAATATTAAAGTTGCAGACAAATTACAATACTATTAAAGTGGTGCGTAAAAAAGATATTTGCTTTAATAGAAAGAATAAATTAAATAAATAGAACATTAAGCACACCAAACAAAAAGGAAAAATAGAATTATAAAGAATTAGATCTTTTTTTTTATTTTGATCAATTTAATTTTCAATCATTTATTCTCCTATATATTTCAAAGTTTATTTAATTTGAACTTAATGCTATGCAAAGCAATATCCATATCTCTGAAATAAAGTAAAAAATATAAATGTAAAAAAAATTCAGAATACTTTTAATATATAAAGTATAAATTTATATTTATTAACAACAAATAAATTTAAAGTTACATTATTATTGATTAAAAAATTAATTAAACAATAAAATTATTAAGAAATTACAGTTTCTTTAATATTTGAAATAAACCTCCTTATTATATTGCCCTATTATTTTTGAGATTTTAAATTATATAAAATCTAATTTTATTAGTCTTTAGAAAAAATTATGATTAATAGATTGTAGATAGATAAATCAATTGAAATTTTTGAAATTTAATACAGTTATTTATAAATGAAATATAGTTCGATTTTAATTAAATAAATTACGATGAATTGAAATGATTATTCAGTTATAGAAATAATTAAAATAAATATTAAGTTGCAAACAAACCTAGCAGTTTAAATTTTCTGTGATTTTAAACCTTATTGACCTTCTCCAATCAAAATTTCTTCGAAACCTCATTGTTTAAAATATTCACATGCGTATTGTTTCTCAAATTTTAGAATACACTCAAACAGATGATTCTAAATCGTTATTTATTTTTAACCTTAAATATTCTTTCTGAATTAAGCTATATTAACTTAAACAAAATATTTAATTCAACTAAAGATAATTATCCCTCACTTATCATTTGTAAAATTTCTTAATATCTAATGCTCAAATATTCTACTTTTATTCTCATATCACAAAAAATAAATTGACTTTAATATAATGTTAATGCATTTTTTATTTAAAATTTGAATTCTTATTTGCATTTTAACTTTTAATTCACTAAAATAAGACTAAAAAAACTTAAATCTGAAATTATGTTGATTGTATGATGATGAGTAACTGAATGGTGAGCAAACTTAAAATCATGTAATATTATCTATTATTTTCGACTCTTGAAAATAATGCGATAATTTAATATCACCGTAGTTTTCAAAATTCTTTGATCTTAACATTATCTAAATATTAGCTCAAAAGAGAGAAGCTCAAATTAAATATAAATTGTTGATTTTATATTTCAAACAAAAGCTTTTCGACTTGCATGTTCTGACCTCATTATATATTCGACTGCATTATGATACTAGATGTAGTTTTGCAACCTGACTTTTGTTTAGGACCAAATTCTCAAAGTCGTCTGAAATCTACTATATTCTTGGCCAATTCCAATACAACCATTCAGACTTTACTCCCGGGCCCATCCAACAATCTATATTCAAAACTAAAAAAGGTAATAAAGCAATTTACTTGGGACAACTAAAAGAAGGTACTACCATCAAAGAAGGCATCGGGATAGTGGTATATAGTAGTGGAGATATATATGAGGGATGCTGGAAAAATGATAAAAAAAATGGAGAAGGGAGATATACTTTAGTACAAGCTTTATCTACTTTTTTAAATGTTCACTCAAATTCTTGTTTAGTACACAAAATATTTTTCAAATGGTGTTTATTTAAAATTTTAGGCAAACAAAAAATAGATAAGATATGAATAAAATTAATGACTTTGAGCAATTCAACTTTTATGAGTAGATTATATTTTAAATAAAAAAATACATAATGATTAGCTAAAAAACATTAAAAAAAAGGAATAATAAATAATAAAACTATTAATTTAATATTGAGAGAATAGAAAACTATATGCAAGCAGAGATATTAGAAGATATAAAGTAAAGATTTTTCTCAACGTTCAAATTTGGAACATTGAGACTAAAGTCTGCCAATCCAATTTCAGTTTTCCGGGTTGTACAAAAGCTACTTGATTAGAAAATTTCGGCAAAAATTTTAAATTTTCTTAATTTTAATAACATCAATAATAAAATTTATTGATCTTTGTGTTAATATCCTTTCTATTAATTGAGACTTTGGGATATCATTTATTTTTATAAATGATTAAGGAATTATAGATTTTTTAAACTACCAAATCATTTTTATTAAGCAAAAAATCCTTGGATCATTTAAATAAATCAACTGTGTTCAACTACTGAGCAAAAAGATGAATTCTTTCGATACATATTTAAATCTCCATGAATAAAGAGGATTTCTTATCTGTATAAAAGTGATTTATATTATTTTTTAAGAAAATATTAATAAATATTGATTTAGATGGCTTTAGAATTATTTTTAAATTTAGCAAGTTTTAATTGAAAATACGAAACTTGACTTTTAAAAAATTTAAGATAATTTGGATTAAAAAAATATTTTTATGATGCTACCAAATACTCTTCATGTAAAAAGTACACGCATTATTATTTTCTTTGATATCAATGTTGTATTAATATAGCCAACAAAAGTAATATCTAACTTTTTAATTTAAGAAGCATACATTATGATAAATATTTTCATCACATTTTCAAAATACATAGCGATAGATGCCTCTTTATAGTTTATTTAAGACTAAAGAATAGACCAAATAGACTATAGAAGTTTTTGTTTGCTGTGATATTTGCAGAATGATAATATACAATTTTATTTGTATTTAACTTTAGCAAAGGTTTGATCCTTTTTTGTTTCTGTCAATCCAAAAGAATTATTCGCATTAGAATAGGAGGAAGTGTATCAATGCATAAACTCCTTGTGTTGTTAGAGAGGTAGTTTCCATTCTCTTTTGCTAAATCGATTTCAGTGTTCAAGCCCTACTGTGTTAAGTCTAATCTATAATCTTAAGTAAGTTATTAGCAATAAATTAGCAATATTAATGATTGTCAAAATTTATTAACCAAATGCTCCAACTATTTTGAATTCTAAAATTTTAATCTTCAGTTTAAATGTCTGAAAAGACATACAAAGAGTCGTAATATTGGATATATCAATAGTATTATTATACCCTTAACCTCCTAACTTCTAATTAAATGCGAAATCAAAGGATTAGGTAAATATATTAAAACTAAATAAAATAATAGTTGTTCTTGCTTAATATTATTAATAGTTACGATAATATCCACTTAAAATATTACTTTATTTCATTCTTCAATTACTTTTAAAAATAATTGTGACTTATTTTAACTTTTCATATGGATCCTTGGATTTTGAACAAAATATTTAGGCTTTAAACCCTATTATTTTTGCAAAACTCAAAAGGATCATTATAAAAGCAAAAAACTGAGATCATGAGAATTTGGTAAATTGTTATGGATGAAGTAGAAGTTTAAGCTGAAGATAAAGTCAGCAAGACTATTATAATTAAAACTTTATCTCTTTATTTTAACAGTTTATTAAATGTTGTTAACTTATATTTGGATATTATCGACTCTGACAATGATAATCATCTTAAATCAGATGTTGGGAACAAAAGTTTTTAGTTATATAACTTAACAATGTTACTCGGTAATCGCATTTGAAATTTAAATATTAAAATTGTCAAAATTATTAAATAAGAACGCTAAATTTGAATCAATTTGCATATTGTTAGGTAATTTTTATTTACAATATTTAAAAATATGTCAATCAAATTTTTATAAAATAATATAAAGTTGATTTAAATGAGCATTGATGTCAATTTATATGATTAATTTATTATTAATGCATCACTAATGAACCCTCATTTCCTAAATAATTCTTTTTGACTCTTTCACAAATGAGAAATTCAAAATCAATTATAATAGATCGCTCAAATGTGTAACTATAAGCCAAATCAAAAATTAAAATCTGATTATTAGACCTAAGATCAATATTTTACTGACATTTAATATTTTTAATAAGAACAATTTTGGTGCAAAATAAGAACTATTAGCAATAATTTAAATATAATACAACTTCTATTCAATAAAATGTGATTATCTATTTGACTTGCGCAACTAAATTAGAGTCTTTGTTTTCAAACTGATAATAATTATTTGTTATTTTTAGATTTCTTCAAAAGTTTTAATTTTATA
>JAQGFW010024535.1:0-11359 GCA_030463445.1 Euplotes aediculatus
ATTTATCTGAATACCAATGAAAATGATCGCAAAGCCAACCTGGTTCCGGTACGCGATTATCGATATGCTGAAGAAATGAAGCGTCGCTATCCGCTGCATCAGTACAAGCGCTCTGCCCGAATCCTGAAAGATCTCCGGGCGATTAAAACTCCCCAGGAAGTTGCCGTTATTCAACAGGCCATCGACATCACTGAAAAAACCTTCCGTCGACTGCTCGGATTTGTAAAACCCGGGGTCATGGAATATGAGATTGAAGCGGAGATTTACCACGAATTCCTGCGCAACCGCTCTGCTGGTCCAGCTTATGGTAGCATTATTGCCAGTGGAGACCGGGCCCGCACCCTGCACTATGTAGAGAACAGCCGGGAATGCCTCGATGGTGAATTAATACTGATGGATTTTGGTGCTGAATATGGGGGATACAATGCTGATCTTACCCGTACTATTCCGGTGAATGGCAAATTTACCAAAAGACAAAAAGAAGTGTACAATGCCTGTCTGCATTTGCACAACTATGCCAAATCCATTCTTAAACCCGGTATCACCGTATTACAATACACCGATAAAGTAGGAGCCGAAGCCACCAAACAATTCCTGAAGATTGGCCTGCTCAATAAAGAAGCCGTCAAAAACGAAGATCCTGATAACCGTGCCTATAGAAAATACCTGTACCATGGTATCTCCCATCATCTTGGCCTTGATGTGCATGACCTGGGCACCCGCACCGAACCCATCAAAGCGGGAATGGTATTTACTATTGAACCAGGTATTTATATTGAAGAAGAAAAAATGGGGGTGCGCATTGAAAACAATTTCTGGATCACCCGTACCGGGAATAAAGACCTCATGGCCAATATCCCCATTACTGCTGATGATATCGAACGTTTGATGAAATCCAAATAAACTAACGTTTACTACTAACCGAAACATGAAACAAATTCCCAACCTCTTTACCCTGCTCAACCTTGTATTGGGTTTCCTGGCCATTATAACAATTCTGCAAAACGGCATTGTCATTGCCAATGGTGCAACTGGAGAGTACCTGCTCGATATGCCGGAAAAAATCTACCTGGCCTCCCTGTTTATAGGACTTGCTGCCGTGGTTGATTTTTTCGATGGTTTTGTAGCGCGACTCCTAAAAGCAAGTTCGGAAATGGGTAAACAACTGGATTCACTCGCGGATGTGGTGAGCTTTGGTGTGGCACCGGGATTGATCCTCTATCAATTCCTACGGCTCAGCCTGGCAAAAGAGGTGAATGGGCTGGATGCCTCCTTCTGGTGGACCCTGCCCGCCGTGCTCGTGCCCTGCGCTGCTGCGTATCGCCTTGCCAGGTTTAACATCGACACCACGCAGTCTTACGGGTTTAAAGGAGTTCCGGTTCCGGCAGTGGGTTTACTGATCGCTTCCTTTCCACTACTGTACTGGTCGGGAAATACTGAATGGGCAGCAAGTATGTTGCTGAACAAATGGGTATTGTACGCAATCATTTTGGTTGTAAGTTATCTCATGGTGAGCACCCTTCCCATCATGGCCTTCAAATTTAAAACCCTCGGTTTCAAAGAGAATATGCCCAAATATCTGGTGATCATCGCGGCAGTTATTGCCGCCGTTTTACTGAAATGGGCAGCCATGCCGGTCGTATTCCTCGTTTATATTATTGTATCTTTGGCCTTTAAAAACAAATCAGAATGACTTTCGCAGTTCAGGTAAAAGTAATGCCGTTAAAAGAGTTACTCGATCCCCAGGGTAAAGCCGTAATGGGTGGCCTTGGAAATCTGGGTCTCGACGCTATTCAGGATGTACGCATTGGAAAAAATATCAGTCTCCAGGTGGAAGCCAATTCTGCAGATGAAGCCCGTTCCATTGCTGAGCAGGCAGCTAAAAAATTATTGGCCAACCCTGTTATGGAGCAATTCGAGATAAGCGTGCAGTAATGCTTTATCTGGTTCCATCGCCGATCGGCAATTTGCAGGACATCACCCTGCGCGCACTGGAAGTGCTCAAACAGGTGGATGTAATCCTTGCAGAAGATACCCGCAACAGTGCACGTCTGCTGAATCATTTTCAGATTCAAAAACCACTGACGCCCTATCACCAGCACAATGAACACAAAGTGCTGCAACACCTGGTGGACCAGCTGGTGGCAGGAAAAAACATGGCCGTGCTTACCGATGCGGGTACGCCGGGCATCTCAGATCCCGCTTTTTTACTGGTTCGCGAATGCATCCGCAACGATGTTAAAGTGGAAACACTTCCCGGTGCCACAGCCTTTGTACCGGCACTGGTAAATAGCGGCCTGCCGATCAACCGGTTCTGCTTTGAAGGATTTCTTCCATTGAAAAAAGGCCGGCAGACCCTATTGAAAAAACTCGCCACCGAAGAGCGAACCATGGTTTTTTATGAATCACCGATGCGGCTGGTGAAAACCCTGGAAGAACTGCAAACCTATTTTGGGTCCGACCGCCAGGCGGCCGTTTCAAGGGAACTCACCAAACTTTTTGAAGAAACAAAGCGGGGCAGTCTGGCAGAACTGGCACAATATTTCGGTACCAAGCCTGTAAAAGGGGAGATTGTTCTGGTTGTGGAAGGGACAACTGCCTGATTTTTAGGATTTTCTTATCAAGAGGTATAGGATATTTGCATTTTACTAATGAACGTCAATATGAGATCTGTACTGTTTGGATTACTTGTTCTGGCCGGAATTGCGATTAGTCAGCCGCTGAGTGCCCAGATCCGTAAAATCCCGGCTGTTGTTACGGACGCTTTCAAATACAAATACAGAAACGCGGAAAGCGTGGAATGGAAAGATAAGCTCTCCCATTTTGTGGTGTATTTTCAGTTGAATGGAGATAAATACGAAGCCTATTTCAGAAATGACGGAACCTGGACCGGCTCCCAAAAAGAAATAGAGCAGGAAGATTTGCCCGAGGAAGTGATGGAAGGCCTCGATAAAAGCAAATATGCCGAATGGGAAATTGTTGGCTATTTTGAACTTATTCAGCCCAGCGATAAAACAGAATACCGCCTGCTGGTCAGCAAGTCTGATCTCAATAAACGTGACCTGACCTTCTCCAAAGAAGGACGTCTTGTGCGGGATAAACTCACCCTCTGATTTTTTCTACCGGATTCCCGCTGGTTCTTGACTTTTTTGCTGAAATTTATCGCTTCAGCTCACTAACACGCGCATATGAAAAAACAACAGTTCTGGTTATTAGCAGGTTTAGTAATGCTTAGCGCCAGCCTAACGGCGCAGCCCAGCCGCTGGCAGCAACAGGTCGATTACAAAATGTCCATTGATATGGATGTCAACACCAATCGCTTCACCGGCAAGCAGGTATTGACCTACACAAACAACTCACCCGATACCCTTAAAAAAATCTATTACCATCTTTACTGGAATGCCTTTCAGCCCAATAGCATGATGGATGTTCGGAGCCAGGAACTGGGTAAAACAAAAATCGGCAACCGGCCCGACTGGGATTCCCGGGTGCGCGACCGTATTGCCAATCTCAAGCCTGAAGAAATCGGGTACCAGCGGGTAAAATCTCTTAAAATGAATGGCGTTAATCAGCCTTTCAAAGAGCAGGAAACCATCCTGGAAGTGACCCTCACCAAACCCATCCTACCCAAATCCAAAGTGGTGCTGAATATGGATTTCGAAGCACAGGTTCCACTTCAGGTTCGCCGTGCAGGCAGAGATAACCCCAATACCGGTGTACGTTATTCCATGTCGCAGTGGTATCCCAAGCTGGCCGAATACGATTACGATGGCTGGCATCCCAACCCCTATATCGCCCGTGAATTCTATGGCGTTTGGGGTGATTTTGATGTGAAAATCAGCATTGACCGGAATTATATGATCGGCGGTACCGGTTATCTGCAAAATGCTCAAAATATTGGCTTTGGTTATGAAACGCCCGGTACTACTCCGGTTGTTCCCAAAACCGCCAAACTCACCTGGCATTTTACCGCACCCGATGTGCATGATTTTATGTGGGCAGCTGACCCTGCATTCAAACATGTGGTGCGCCAGGTACCGAATGGCCCAACCATCCATGTATTATACAAGGAGAAACCGAATGATGCGGCCAATGATGCCGCCTGGACTAAAGTGGCAGATGCTGCCGTAAGCGTGCTGCCTTTTATCGAGAAAAAATTCGGCAAATATCCCTACAAACAATATTCGTTTATACATGGGGGTGATGGTGGTATGGAATACCCGATGTCCACGCTCCTGGCCGGACCAAGCCTCGGCACTGCCTTTCATGAATGGATGCATAGCTGGTACCAGATGTTCCTGGGAACCGATGAAAGCAAATATGCCTGGATGGACGAAGGCTTTACCTCATTTGGGGAAAGCCTGGTGACGGAATATTATCAATCGCTGGATAAAGACAAACCAGCTGTTACCGGAGCTGGTGTAAGCAGCGGACCCAAACGTACAATTGTGGATCCTTCCATGAAAGAGAGTCCGCATGCCAGTTCCTACCGGTCTTATTTTGCCCTCGCGAAAAGCGGACTGGAAGAACCCATGACCACCCATTCCGATCATTTCGAAACGAATTTTGCCTATAGCATCGCTTCTTATTCCAAAGGCGAAGTGTTCCTGGAACAATTGGGTTATATCGTAGGAGCAGGGGTGCGCGATCAGATTCTGCTGGATTATTACAACCAGTGGAAATTCAAACATCCGAATGTGCATGATTTTATTCGGATAGCAGAGAAAACTTCCGGTATGGAACTCGACTGGTACCAGGAATATTGGGTGAATACCACCAAAACCATTGATTACGGAATTGATAGTCTTTTTGAACAGAGCGGGTCAACTAAAATCCGTCTGAAAAGAACCGGAAAAATTCCTATGCCAATTGATGTGGTGATTACCTTCCGCGACGGTTCCAAAGAAATGCATTATATCCCCATGTACCTGATGTTTGGCAGCAAACCGGTAGAAGATGCTTCGGTGCCACGTACGGTATACGATGCCTGGAAATGGACACATCCAACTTACCAGATCAGCACTTCGAAAAAGTTACAGGATATTAAATCCGTTGAAATTGATCCATCCGGCCGGTTAGCGGATATCAACCCGAGAGATAACAAATTGGAATTGAACTGGTAAAATTACCCGATAAAAAAAGTCCCTTTATTAAAGCCGTTGCATTGCGACGGCTTTAATTGTAGATGGACAGCATAAGGTGAGTCGTGGTTGAGAGAGGTAAGGTAAGGTGTTAATGATTAACGTTATTTGAGGCATCCCTTCTCGAGCACCAAAATTAGTCCAACCAATTTCCTGACCTATACCCCAAAGTGGGTATTTTAGCTACCTGCCGAAGAATTTGTTGACAGCTTCCACGCGGTTATTTACATGCAGTTTTTCGTAGATATGATATACATGTTTACGAACGGTTTCCTGGCTAATAAAGAGTTGAGCGGAGATTTCTTTATACAAAAGACCTTTTGCCAGCAATTCCAGGATTTCTTTTTCGCGATTGGACAAAACGCCGAGGTTTTTTTCACTGCTGGCCTGGAAACCTGCATCCTGTTGCGGACCCCGGTTCTGAAAAGCGGTTACTACTTTGCGCGCGATCTGGCTGCTCATGGGAGCTCCCCCTTCACTGAGTTCACGAATGGATTCTAGCAATTTGATTGGAGAGGTCTTTTTCAGGATATACCCATTTGCCCCGGCACTCAGTGCTTCAAAGATTTTTTCATCTTCTTCGTACACGGTGCACATCATAAACAGAATATCGGGATTGTTCGGTTTCAACTGCCGCACGCATTCAATGCCACTGATACCTCCCAGGTTGATATCCATCAATACCACATTGGGTTTCAGCAGCGGAATTTTTTCAAGGGCCATTTCACCACTGGCAAAACTGCCCAACAATTCATACTCATCTGATAACCGCACAATTTCTTCCAATGCATGCCGGATATCATTCGTGTCATCCACAATACAAACAGTAATCGCCATCTGGCAAAGGTCTACGAAATTTCTCTGATCTTCAATACTACTTTGTGGTAGTATACAACTTATTTGTGAACGTACAAAAGGTATTTTTCCCGGTAGTAATCGAGCGGGAAGAGCTCATAAATTTCAATTACCCGGGGTCGCAGACGGGATTCAGAGATCTCGAGTCCAAGGTCGCCTCCCTTTAGACAAATCAGGCCGCTTGCCGGAAAATTTCCTTCAGAAGGTCGTTTATTCAGGACCGGTCTGGCCCATTGCCAAAGGTCTTTCAGGGGAGCCACTGCACGGGATACCACATAATCAAATTTGCGGTCTTTTATATCCTCCACTCTTGTGTGGCGGGTTGTTACATTGGTCAGGCCAATGGCTGCCGCCACTTCCTTTACCACCGTCAGTTTTTTATTGATGCTGTCGGCCAGCAGAAATTCCACTTCCGGAAAAAAGATCGCCAGCGGAATACCCGGAAATCCACCACCGGTGCCAATGTCCAGAATCTTTGAACCTGCAGGAAATTCAAAGGCAGCCGCAATCGCCAGGGAGTGCAGCACATGATTTTCATACAGATGATCAATGTCCTTTCTGGAAATCACATTAATCTTGCTGTTCCAGTCGCGGTATAGTTCTTCCAGCGCTGCAAATTGTTCCAGCTGCCGGGGAGTGAAATCCGCAAAGTATTCAATTATCAGGTCCAGTTTGGACGGGCTTTTTTCCATATTGCTGGTGCAAAGATGCAATAATACAGGAACATCCAGATATCCAGTAACCACCACCAGGCAAAGAGATCTTTCTCTCCCAGCTTTTGCATGGTCTTGTATTGAATGATCCCCTGCGAGATAAATCGCAACCCAAAAATCCCAAGTACTATTCTCCAGTCAGCAAAGAGTAGCGCTGCTACAAACAGCGGATAGTATAAAAATAAACTCAGTGAATAGGTGCCTAGTAAAAATTTGATTTTGCCTTTATAAAATTTACCGGTAGAATAATGCCGTTGCTTCTGCCGGAACCAGTCGCCAAAGGATTTCTTAGCCTCCGATAACGTAAAAGCTTCAGGGTCCAGCACTACGGTAGTGTTGCCTTTATGAGCCACCTTGTTGATGAAGAGGTCATCATCGCCGCCAGGCAAATGATTAATGGAAGAGAACCCTTTGTTATTGATAAATAATTCGCGCTTATAGGATAGATTTCTTCCTACACCCATATACGGAACCCCTGCCAGTGCGTATGATAAATACTGCAGCGCGGTATGATAGGTTTCAAAGCGGATCAGTTTATTTAATAAGCCGGGTTTTTTATTATAGGCCCCATATCCCAATACCACGTCGATGCCCGGTTCATAGGCATTCTGCATTTTATACAACCAGTGCTCGGAGGCAGGTACACAATCTGCATCGGTCAGCAAGAGGATCTCATGATCCGCTTCCTTAATTCCGATAGAGAGGGGATATTTTTTTCCGGGTATGCCCTTGGCCTCATGCTCCAGGTTCACGATCTGCAGGCCTTTGAAGGTTTTCTTGAATTCTTCCAGCAAATAGCGGGTATCATCCTGGCTGTTGTGATTTACCACAATCAGTTCATGGCTCGAAGGATATTGCTGAAACAAAACCCCGGGAAGGTTGCGAGCCAGGTTACCGGCTTCATCGCGCGCGCAGATGATCACCGATACCGGATGGGTTTGAGATTGCTCTTTTTCTTTGGGTTTGAAAAACGCAAGGCGACTGAATATGCCCCAGTAATAGAGTAGTTGTAGTAAACTGACCAGGCTGAACAGCACAAGACTGATCATACCCCAATTAAGATTGAGCTGCTGAAAATCCATAAACGTCCACGGTTGGTCTGGGTTAAGAGGCCGGCGGCGAAATTAAGATTAATTACCTTTGCTCCCCTTATGGCAGCACTATCATTTGAACTCTGTGGAAAAGATGCGGCTTCAGAAGCCCGCGCAGGAACCCTTAGAACCGATCATGGCATTATCGAAACGCCCATATTCATGCCTGTTGGTACAGTGGGCAGTGTGAAAGCCGTGAGCCAACAGCAGTTGAAAGAAGATGTCAATGCCCAGATCATTCTGGGGAATACCTATCATCTCTACCTGCGGCCCGGATTGGAAGTGCTGGAAGCAGCAGGAGGCTTGCATAAATTCATGGGCTGGGATCGCCCGATCCTGACCGATAGTGGGGGTTACCAGGTGTTTTCACTGGCCGGTAACCGTAAGCTGACAGAAGAAGGAGCCCTTTTTCAGAGTCATATTGATGGCAGTCGCCACCTGTTTACGCCGGAATCGGTGATGGACATCCAGCGCGTAATTGGAGCCGATATCATTATGGCCTTTGATGAATGTCCGCCTTATCCGAGTGATTATGCCTATGCGAAAAAATCCATGGACCTGACCCATCGCTGGCTGGATCGTTGTTTCAAACGCCTGGCGGAAACACCCGATAAATATGGGCATACCCAGAACCTGTTCCCGATTGTGCAGGGAAGTACCTATACCGATTTGCGCCGGGCCTCCTGTGAGTATGTGGCTTCCAAAGTGGCAGTGGGCAATGCGATTGGCGGATTATCAGTAGGGGAGCCGGAAGAAATGATGTATGAACATGCCGCGCATTGTTGTGAGATACTGCCGGCGGATAAACCCCGTTACCTGATGGGCGTGGGTACACCCTGGAATATCCTGGAGAATATTTCCCTGGGCATCGATATGTTTGATTGTGTGATGCCTACCCGCAATGGCCGCAATGCCATGCTGTTCACCAGCAAGGGCGTAATCAACATCGACAATAAAAAATGGGAGAAAGATTTCAGTCCGCTGGATGATGGCATTGGTTCCCCATTCAGTGAATATTATACCAAAGCCTATATGCGCCACCTGGTAAAGGCGAAGGAGATTCTGGCGCTGACAGTTGCAAGTGTCCACAACCTCCATTTTTATCTATGGCTGGTGAAGCAGGCAAGAGCGCATATACTGGCCGGTGATTTCAATAGCTGGAAGAATGAAATGATCCCGGTACTCAAAACCAGGTTGTGATCCCCTTAACCAATTTTCAACTAGATTTGAGCGCTTTTAGCGGCATGGCATGAAGATTCTCGACTGGTATATATTCAAAAAATTCATGGTGACCTTCCTGTTCGCCATCCTCACCATTACGGTTATTGCGGTGGTGATTGATACCAGTGAAAAGACCGATGATTTTGTAAAATCCGGACTGCCTTTCATGGGCATTGTAACCCAGTATTATTTTGGATTTGTTCCCTTTATTATCTCGATGATCTTTCCCCTGATTGTATTCATCGCGGTGATTTTTTTTACGTCCAAAATGGCGGCGCGTTCTGAAACCGTGGCGATCCTGGCTACCGGGATTCCGTACAGCCGATTTCTCCGGCCTTATTTGATCGGTGCGTTCCTGTTGGCGGGTATCATGCTCTGGGCCAATGCAATGGTGATCCCAAGAGCAAATGAAATCTACAGCCGGTTTAAGCTGACCTATATTGATAAGAACAGTACCTATTCTTCGGGTGTCGGTGGAAGCAGAGACTTCTATTTCCGTTCCGACTCGGTGACGTTCGTGGGCATGAAATATTATGATACCCTGAATAAATCCGCCAGTAATTTTTTCCTGGAAAAAATCAAAGGCAATCAGGTGATCTATAATATCCGCTCGGATTATGTTCGCTGGGATACGGCCACCAGGAAATGGCGGGCTGAAAATGTATTTGAGCGCAAGATTGATGGATTGAAAGAAACGGTTCAGAAACATCCCTATATGGAAGTGGATCTGAACATGCGTCCGGATGAATTAAGGCGCGATGAATACCTGAAAGACAAACTCAATTCCTTTGAATTGTATGAGTTCATCCAGCGCGAGCAAACCCGTGGTACGGAGGGATTGAATACCTATAAAGTAGAGTTCTGGCGGCGACTCGCCACACCGGTGTCGGTGATTATCCTCACCCTCATGGGGGTATTTGTAGCGGCCCGGAAAACCCGGGGAGGGTCCGGACTGCAATTGGCTTTTGGAATTGTTTCGGCTGCCACATTTGTGATCATGGATAAATTCTCCACCGTCTTTTCTACGAAGGGTAATTTCCATCCGATCCTGGCCGCCTGGTTGCCCAACCTGCTCTTCCTGCTGGTAGCGTTCTACCTGTACAAAAAAGCTCCTAAGTAATTGTTATTTACCGCTTTTTAATGGGATTCTAACGCAACACTGTTCAATATTTGTTTGTTGTACCATCGACAATAGTTAATTTTATTGGTTAAAATCTTCTGCATGGGAAGCTATAAAGAAAAACTGAAAGAACAGGGAGACAAGGCAGCAGCTGAGGTCAAATCCTTGCTGAAAGAACACGGAAATAAAGTAATTGGAGAAGTAAGCTTATCGCAGGTTTACCAGGGAATGCGGGGTATTACCGGCCTGGTTACAGAAACCTCTTTGCTGGATTCACAGGAAGGCATTCGCTTCCGGGGTTATTCCATTCCGGAATTGCAGGCCAAACTGCCCAAGGCCAAGGGCGGCAGTGAACCCCTGCCCGAAGGTTTGTTTTACCTGATGCTCTTCAATGAATTGCCTACCGAAGAGGATATGAATGAAATGACAGCCAAATGGCAACGTCGTTCCCATGTTCCCACCCATGTATTCAATACGATTGATGCCCTCCCGCTGAGCACCCACCCGATGACCATGTTTGTGGTTGGGGTGATGGCCCTGCAAACCGAAAGTAATTTTGCCAAGGAGTATTCCAAAGGCATGAATAAAAAAGATTACTGGGAACACACATTCGACGATGCGATGGACCTGATTGCCAGGCTGCCCCGCATTGCTGCCTATGTGTATCGCCGTAAGTATAAGAACAATGAACATATCCAGCCAAACGGACTGCTCGACTGGTCGGGCAATTTCGCCCATATGCTGGGTTATCAGGATGAGGGTTTCAAAGAGCTGATGCGGCTTTATATGACCATTCATGCCGACCATGAAGGAGGCAACGTGTCTGCCCACACCACGCACCTGGTAGGATCTGCCCTGAGTGATCCTTACCTGAGTTTTGCGGCTGGTATGAACGGACTGGCGGGCCCCTTACACGGATTGGCGAACCAGGAAGTGATCAAGTGGATTTTTGAAATGCAGGAATCCCTGGGAACTGATCGTCCGTCTAAGGAGCAGATTGCCCAGTACGTACAGGATACGCTGTCCTCCGGTAAAGTAGTACCTGGTTATGGCCATGCGGTATTGCGGAAAACCGATCCCCGTTTTGAAGCGCAGATGGAATTTGGCAAAAAACACATGCCGGATGATGCCCTCTGTCAGACGGTTTGGAATATTTACGAAACAGTTCCCCCGATTTTGCAGTCCCTGGGTAAGGTGAAAAACCCCTGGCCAAATGTG
>JAQGFW010024716.1:0-10859 GCA_030463445.1 Euplotes aediculatus
CCCCAAAACCCCAAAACCCCAAAACCCCGTGACACGCTAAAGGAATTAAAACGTAGCTAATAATATTAATTTTCTAAAATGGAGAGCAACCACCAATCTGAAATCTCTGAACTTAACGAATCTCTTGCTAAGCAAAAGAAAAAGTATGACATACGTACTAAAAAACAGGCTAAGATGCAGAAAAAAGTTGATAATATCAAATTTATTGTTTCAAATACTTCAGCTGATAAAGAGTTAAAGATTACTCACAAAAAGGAACTGGAACAATATAAGAATATGAAGAAGATTAATTTAACTAAAAATCTTAATGGAAAGAAATACTCTATGGAGCTTGAAAAATTAATAAGAACAAAAGAGATTTTTGATACTATTGACGAATGGATAAAAACTCTTCACTGTAGCCATAAAGACTGTCCGAGAGAAGCTAAGATGTTATTCTTAATTGAAAATTCAGATCAAATTTACTGCGAATATCACGCCTACTCATTAAAAGATTTAGGTAATCCAACCAACTTAGAGGATGAGCTAAAAAAGAACAATATAATAATGAATGTGATTGAGAAAAAATTATTAGTTCCACAGAAGCAAATGGCTTTAATAAGAAGCTATATGGAATTCGTCGATCCTGATTCTCAAATTGGAAAATAAAAATAGAGAATTAGAAAACACATATGATATTCTGAAGAATACTCTTAATAGAATTTACGACAGAGTTTTACACATCATCAAAAAGGCAAGCTCTAATACTATGAAGAAAGAAAAAATGAAATACGAATCTTTTTCTTTTATCCAGCTTGAGTGCGACAAGTCTATAGATATTTGACTTGAAATTGAGAATATGGCAAATGATATGTTAAAGGATTTTCAAACTGATTCACTTATTCAGTTACTGCTAGATGCCAACAAAAATATCCAGCCTGATTTAAACAGAGACACGCAATTTGATGAAGAGTTTAAAGTTTGCCAATATTCGACAGTCCCTGATGAAATATATGGGAAGACGTATCAAATGGTTGATTTATCTGTACAATCAGTGAGTCTAATTGAAAACTTTGAAGAAAAGATAAAAGCTATCATTGATATTCTTGAAACAAGAAATAAGGTATATATTTATATGCTAGCTTTTATCGAAAGAATAGATTAGTTTTAAATAAACTTTGCTGATTGGCAAAATACGAGGGCTTTTTTTATCTTCAAAATAGCAAGCCTTTAAGTTTAATTCAAAGTATAGCAATTGATATTGAGACTTCAAAAATATAGACTCAATTCATTTGAATTTATTTAAAATGACGGATGGATCGTTTTTTTAGCATCCCATTTAATAGTTTTATCATAAGCACTTTATTCAGCTTTTGGATCAGATAATATGTCGTTAATGCTACTCAACAATACTTTAGTTTTCCTGTTTAAGTTTAGATTTCTGTACCAATGCCAACTCTGGTGAAAACGTAATAGCAACGCTGTAGAGACCAGAGAAATTGATAAAACAGTTTATCGAATTTGATTTGTAATCATTCGTGATAGATTGATATATGATGAGATTAGTTAATGGAGCAACTTCTCAGAGTTTGATTAAAAACTATATCTAGTTTATTTTTATTGATTAAAGCTCTTTATTTTAAATTAAAAATATAATTTGTTGATTAGTTCTTCATCTTATATTTTAAGAAATGCTAAAGTTTGCTTAATTATTATTTTCTTTGGATAAATTTTATTTTAAAAACGATTCATTTTGTTAAGAAAAGTTAAATAGTTTGCATAACTATTAAAGTTAAATTTTATTTTAACTCTTAAAAATATCCCAAATTAAAAAAATCTTCAAACTATTTTTTTAAAATTTTTTTAAAGAAATAAATTGAAATAAAGATTACAGCGAAACAAATATAACTTAAAAGATTTTTTGAAGTTATTTTAAAATGATTATTAAGAAATTAGAGATTTCCATAACCTCTATTATAAGAAAAATTTGCAAAAATTAAATTTGTTGAAAATCGTTTTGCTCAATTTTAAATAGTTTTGAGCTTTAATCATATCAATAACATAGATAATACTCTAATTTTATCTATTAGATGCTTAAAATTTTGAGAGAGAAAAATCAGACCTATTTTTTATTAAAAAATTTTTTCATTTTAAAATGTGATTGTTAAATTTTATTTTTCGAAATGATTATTAATTTTTATTTAAAAAATTTATCATCAATCAAACTGTGACTATTAAAACTGTTATTTGTAAGCTTTAAAATTACTAAATCATCAAGTTAAGCACTTCAAAGTACTGAAATAATCAAATTAAGTAATACTTTTCGCATTTTAAGCTTATTTTAAATTATCATTTACTACTTACTTTCATAAAGATAACTGTTTGTTTAACTGAACTTATCTTTTTATGATAATGATGAATTTTGATTCACTAAACTTAAGAGACTCTCTTTAAGAAAATTAGACTCCTTAACTTAGCAAATTTAAAATTAAATATAGTATTAAATTGGCAATTAGTATATTATAAAACTAATTAAGTATTTAAAGACTTATTTGATATGAAAAAAGTGTAATTCAATTTATTTTCAATTCTTCAGTTTAACTCTTAGTTGAAAATACATGAATATACTTTTTAATTTAGCGTACATAATAAAATATTTGAGTCATAATTTTTCCGTTAGATTAAAATTTAAAGTCAAAACAACTTTATAAAGTAAAATGAAGTCTCACATTCAGACATCCATCATTAGTTATCATATTCCTTGCTTGCATTTTCAATTGAGTCTAAAACTGTCATTTTAAACATTAAAGTATTATTTCTAATATTATTCTTAATTAAATCAGTGTTTTAGAGAACTTTTATTCTCCAAGCTATAAAATCCATTTTTACAATTTTCTCTATTTATTTAATCTTGCATTCAAGTTTCATGCTATTATATTTTTTGCAAGAGTTTATTTTACTATTTCATTTTAGCATTTTAACTGAGATTAACAGAACTTTGCAATCAATTTCTTAAAATATAATTTTGTTCTTAATTTTTCAATACTCTGGATAGTTCAAGTTTAGTATACTCAATTTTAATTTTAAGTTTTTATTTTGATATTTAGCAATGAAAATTTGTAAGCTCAATTCTCAAATCAATCTTATAATGCACTTGATTGCAAAATAATTGCTTTAGTTTAAGAGAAAAAACATTACGTTTATTTAGTTTGATTGATTTTTCAAAGCAAATCTTCATATCGATATATTTCTAAATAACAACTCTTACCTTTTAAATCAATCTACTTTTATTTTAATATGGATGTTGATATTCTCATTCTATTTGTTTTTCAGTTTAAATCTTTAAACTTGAATTAGATAGAAAGAGCTCAATCGTTAGATTCTAATTCATGATTTAAATTAGTCTTTTATCATACTCTCTGTAATTTAAAACCATGAAGTGATAGGTGTATGTTGACAAAATATTATTTCATCTTTAAATTCTTTTAAATGGTTTTAAGTAAAATACTAAATACCATTATAATAAGTTCAGATCCTTGCATTATATCGATTACTTTTACTTTTCAATCTTCATGCTACGATTTTATTTAAAATATGATAGCTTAAATCTTAGTTTATAAGTCAAAAGCATTTCAATTGATGCATTTCTTATAAAATGTTTTGAAGAATGCTTTGTATCAGAGAGTTTTATCGTTTTGATGGGTAATTTATTACGTTGATTCTTAATTTCAAAAATCATAAAGTTTTCATCGCTTTTAGTAGGAATTCCCTCATATTTGACTTTTATGAATTTTAAACTTCTTGAATTATACTATTTGGTAGAGTCAGCTTAAATATTCAAAAGAAATGTTTCTTTATAAATAATCAATAAAGTATCGAACCAGATCAATTGAATCCAAACTTTTAGTTTTGCTTTTATCGAGCATCAATTTTCAAAAATTGATTAGGGAATTATTAAAGTGATTAAAGTCATATAATAGAAAGGTTTCTCTCAAAACTAAAAGAAAATTAATGACAAATACTCATAGGTTATCCTGAAATATTAATATCTTTCTTCATTAATAATGTATGCTTATATACGATTTATCAGTTCATGGAGAGCATATTTACTTTGAGTTATATGTTGAATACTTGCATTTACTAAAAATATAGATCCATTTAGCTCAATGCTTACAAACTCAATTTACTACTTTACCTTAAGTAATTAGCAAATTTTATGTTAAGATAGCTAATTTTTGACGCATTAGTTATGTTAAAATTGATTATGTTACTTAAAATCTTATATTTTATAAAAGCTAAAGTATTTACTAATTATACATTGTACTTGTATATTGCTCAACAAGTTAACTCAGTTCTCAACAAAGCATATAAAACAGCTAATGAGATTATGCAAATAATATAGACAGTATATAAGATGAAATCTTAACAACTTAAAATAGGTATCGAGAACTTTACAAAATCATTTTAAACACAAGATATTTTAAGAAATCATTCTTGAATTAAGATATTAATATCAGATAATACATAGTGAAATAAACATTTTATTTTGTTTGTTTCCAACCAAGTATTATGGATAACGGTATAATTAAAGACTCAATACTTTATCAGTTTAAAACCTATGCAAATTAAAAGCATTTGCTTAGCTTCATGTGTCAAATATTATAATTCTTTTATTGGAGCTAATATCTCATTTGCATTTTATAACAGAAAATATAAATAGTTTAAAATTCATTAATACGAATTATAATAGCTATTAAGCAAACTTATTCTTTATTAAAAATAAAAGAGTAAAACTTTGAGTATAAATTGATAACATAGATCAAAAGCATTTTGGAACGGTTATAATTATAAACGAAAGAATTTTACTAAGTCAAGATATTCTTTTTAGTATAAGACAATAAATAATTCAACTTTATTCACAATATTTTGTTTGTCACAATATTTTGAGTATAAGTTTAAATTCATATAAGATGAATATGATGAAATAAAACAGAAAATACAGCTAAAAATAATTTAGATAATTTAAGTATCCGAAGTCTAACTATAATTAAATTACGCTATTTAGATTTATAAATTAATGGAACAAAAATATAAATGGAGAAATAGAATAAGTAAATTTATAAATTCAGATTGAAATATTAGAATACGATTTACAAATCGAGTGTGTAACTTGTGTAAATTATTTTCAGCTTTATTTCCTTTTCCTATTTTGTAGTTAGATAAAATTAAATAAGAATTTAAGATTTTAAATTAATTTAGATGTGAATGAGTAATAAAGAGTAGCATTTTATTAAGACGGTCTCAATCTAAAATAATATTTTATAATATCGAATAAAATGTAAATAAACTATAATATATTTAAACTCTGTTTGTAAAGTAAATTGTTTTAGAATTATGCTTTCAACAGATAATATTAATTAAGAGTAAAATAGGAAAGTTTTTCTTATTAATAAAAATTAATTAATTTTAATAGAATCTGTAAATACTAAATCAAGCTAACTCTATAAAGAAATATTAATCCTATGTTTTAATATAAAGCATTGTTTAGGGTTCATCTCATCCTTAACAAAAAATAATTTTCAAGCACCTTAAATTTAAATCAAATAATAAATTCTTTAAGCAAAGATACTATTTTGTATTAAAAATTATTTCTCAGTTAGTATGAATAAAATAATACTTGAACTATAATTCTATAAAGATAGCTGTCTCTCCAAACTAACAAAGACCTCAGCTATTAAAAACTTACAATTTGTATAGAACATGAACCAGATTTCTAAAAGATTAGGCAAAATTTGACCAGTTTTGGAAGAGATCCATACCAAGCATCAAGATCAGCTACAAACAATAATAGATAAACAAGAGAACTTGTTGAAAAAGATTAAGGAAACAGAGATTAAAATAATGTTAAGTAAGACAACCCATAAGCATTTGAATAGTATTTTTAAATAGACATAAAATTTGTTTGCTTTATTAATTTATTATTTTCTTTATCTTTAAAACTCTAATTGTATCGTCAATTTTTATTATGAATTAAAATAAATTCGATTAATGCTTTTTAAGTTGATATATCTTACTCAAAATTTTAAGACATTAAAATATATAATTTCTTAATATTAATCAAAATTTTTATCAATTATTAATATATTTAAATTCTCAACATTAGAAATTAGATTAAAATACTCTAAGGTGATTCTTTATGAAATTTAACTATTTCAATCTATCTAAAATGATTATGTAAAATTAGGTATAAATTATAATTTCAAATTAAAGTAAAGAAAATAATAATGAATTCGGAATAATACACTATTTTCACAATCAAATGTTTTTGTTCACAAACCTCCAACATATCCTTTTATTAAGTGATGAAAGCTTGTTTCAATCTCCAACAGCATTAATGGCCATAAATATTATTGTAAAAATATTTGAATTTTGCCAAAGATTATCAAGAGAATAAGTACAGTTGCTTGCATTTCACTCCTCATGATCTTATAGATATTCCTCCTGCATCTTTTGATAAAATATATTTTTAAGTAATTGATAAGAGTTGTTAACATTTTTCAGATTTTTTAATATTAAAGTAATCTATTGATCAAATTTTAAGAAGAAATTAAGGTAAAAAATAAAATAATGTATTATATAGATATTTTCTATTTATGATTTTTGAGCTCCTAATTAATACCTATTCAATATTTTGAAATATTTGGTTTTATATTTATTACGCAAATACAATTACCATTGAATTCTGAATAGTAAATTAGATATATTAAACAAACACGCTTTGTGCTATTCTTAACCAATATTTCAAATTAAAAATCCAAAAATGGTGACCTAGGCTATTTAATAGACTCAATTTGTAGTTTTCTCAAACTTTATCTGCAATCTTATTATTTTGTTCCATCGGTGATTATTTACCTGACAATCACAAAATTTAGATAAATTGAGCGAATCTCATAATTAAATAAATTTGACATAAGCCTCTGGAAATACAAGTTAAAACTAGTTATCTTATGTTTGCAACTTTGAACTAACGAAGCTACACTCTCTGCTGATCTCATTTTTAACAATTAAAGTAATAATGTGTGACTCATAGACAATCAATTCAAAATAGTAAATGAAGTTCTCAATGGTTAAATTGCCTATATAGCTATGTTAGATTAAATGAATTGAAGTCAAACTATTTCAAAAATTTGTCTCATATTATTTTTGCTCTTGAATTTATGATTTTTACTGAGAATAATACATATTTTGACTAATAATATATGCAAAAGAAAAGTGAAGTGAAGTCATTTTCCACCTTACGACTTGCCTTTTAGCTCCTCTGCTGCATTTGCTATTTTGTAGAACTAAAAAAATATTGCTTTAAAATGAACTCAATATGCACTATTTGTAAAGATGCAATCTATTCCCTTTAAATCTGAAGAGAATGTTTTGTTATCTGAGAGATATTACTCTATTTTTAGAATCGAAAGCAAATTGCACCATGAAGTATACTAATCTAAATCAAGATGCTAATAACTTATTTTGAATTCTATCATATTTTGATCCAAAGGGTCACCTGCAATAGTTTGTAGCTGGAATAAACAGTTAAAGTATTTTTCTACTAGAAGAAAACTAGCTTTTTACTCGCTAGCCTGGCTTTTATTCTTGTGATTTATTTAGACTTAAAAATAGATGAAACTAATTTTTAAGAAAGTATTAAAATTTAATTTGACTAAAACTAGCACATATTTTTAATCATAGCTGAATAATTTTATTTTAAAATGGAGAGGGTTTGTTGACAAATTTTGGATTTTTAATGTTTAATTTGAAGAGGATCACGAAGTACATGTGAAATTATATCTTAAGAGGATGAAATTTAATTTAAAGGAATCCCAGCTAAGAGAGAAAAGAAAATCAATAATTTTCATTTGAAAGAGATTAAAATTAATTAATTAAAAATCAATTCATTGAGATTATTGATTTCAGTCTTATCTTTCGATTATAACATAAATAATGTATCAAATATATAATTATTGATATGCGATCTATAAATTAAACAATTACCTAAAGTATTCAAAGTATAAACATTAAAAACTTTATGATTGTGTGCTTCATATTAAATTAAAAGTTTTATCAACACCCCTTTATATACTTATTGACCAACAGTATTCATAAAAAATAATTTTAATTCTCTCTTTTTCACAAATTTCATTTAAATAATAGGTATAAAGTTATTATTAAAAAGATGATAAGCATTTAACTGTGGAAATAATTAAGAAAGATATATAATTTAAATTTAATACTTTATTATCATCTAAGTAATCAATAAATTCTTTGTTATTTTAATATTAAATAACAAATGTTGATATCTTCTTTAAAACTATTAATTTAAAATTACTAAATTATAAATAAAATAACTTTGATACTGAATAGTTATTTGAATTAAATATACTATTTTATTATGAATTAGCAAAAGCCTAGCATCTCAGTTTGCATAATAAAAAAACAAATAATTTCTTATTTTAAGATCTGATTATATTTCTTACTTGCTTCCAAGGACTCAAATTAAGGTTTGTTTACTTTTCCTCAAGTATACAATCTATCTTGTGAATTCAAGATTGTTTAAACTAAAATTTAATATTTGTCAAAAGTGACTAACACTGTTGCTAATTTTGATTTTTATAGAAGAAATAAGCCTACGAGACGCTAAATTTTATGCAGAAAAGCTGGAGATTGATCTAGAGGAGTTTGAGTAAGTCTTCTTCTTCTAAAAATGATGAGAAAGTCAAAGAGTTTATCATTTAATATTACGACATAATTATTTTTAGCTATTTCTAGATACAAATTGAAATTATTATTGAGCTATCTATTATGGATTTCAATTTAAAAATCCAAATATAAGCTCCATATTGATCTGATTTTAACTTTAATCATTTAATTTTAGTTTGTATTAAGTTGAATAGAAATAAGTATTCAGACTTAAATATTTTAAGTTAATATCAAATAGAAAAAGACTTAAAACAAAGTATGTTAATGAGTAAAATAAAATCAAAAAAATTATGTTTTATAATTTTTAATATGTTAAATAAAAGTGAATTTTATTAACTTATATTATTTTCTAATTCTTTCTTTTAACTATCAAACTTTAGATAATTAATTTTATTGATTTGGAATTATAAAAAAATGAAAAGCAAAAAAAATTTTGATTGTTATTTTACTTTGTTATTTATTTTGTTACATTTTAGAAAGCATCGTCAAAGATAAAAAAATAGGTTTGAATAGTCGCTTTTTGCCTGATAGTTTATATCATTTCTTCCTCTCAAATTTTGAACATTAAATCTACTATTAAAGTTATAAAAGAATGCATTTATGATAGAATGGAAGGGACACTTTAAAATTATTACTATTCATTTTGTCGTCATTTATATTGAGAGAGATTATTTTGATAAGCAATTGTGCTTAAATCTAAACATTCATAAGATAAAAACTAAGTAGCGAGATTACATGAATAGAATTCAAAAATAAATTAAGTCTTGTCTATATATTTTCTCTTGAATTTGTATCGCCTACCATTAATTATATTTGCAATGTTAAAGTAGTCTATAAACTAATTATACTTGAAGATAGGTCAATTTAAATTTGATTAAAATCAAGTTTAAGTACGGAAATACAAATTATTTTCTAAATTCTCAATAAATTCAGAATGAAAACTTTAAACTATATTTATTATTTTACTTTTGTGATAAAATTTATGCAAAACATAAATTAATAATTAAAAATAAATTGGCTGAAAAAGTAATAAATAAGCCAGATAGGCATTTAAAGATGTTATATTTGTATAAATAACTTTTGCTGACTCACAATTATATCTTGATAAGAATCCAATCACACTTGTTTGAATGATTTAGTGAACATGTTATTGTTATTATTAATTTAAAATAAATTCAAGACATAAATAAATTGTGTTGTAAAGTAATAAGATTTTAATCAAAAAGTTATACTTAATCTCAAATTCATAAAAACTGAATTAATAATAAAATAAAGACAATGGTTCCCTTTATAATGTTATTTTTAAACCATATTTGTATGTTTTTAATTGAGAACTAAACAAAGTCCAATGATAAAAGTATTAATATTTATCGAAATATTTCGATCATTTTTATTCAACTTTATTTTATACATGCAGTAACAAAAAATATGTATCTTTGAATTGAAAATTATCTGATATAATAAAGTCATTAAATTTAATGAGAAATTGAATTCATAATACCTCATATCTTTTTTAATGATGATCAAATATTGAGTAAGGTTTATAACAGAGAATATTTCAACTAAAAATTTATTAATTTTAATTAGAAGAATATAATTTTTTTTTTGAAAAATTAGGAGAGGGACATTGAAACGACCAACAAAAATTATATTAATTTTATTTTAGTGATATAAAATGGTAATGTGTATTATAGATATAAAAATAGATTCATAATTTTATAGCACTTTATTTTAATAAAAGAACAGCAAAATATTCTAAAATAAAAATAATAAATCTGCAGTTCGAATAGTATACTTCTCATTCTCTATTTGATAAATAAAATTTAAGAAAATAAGATGCATTGTTTTTATGTATTCCTTGTCAAATCCAAAAAGTAAAACATTTCTGAATAAAAAGTATTTAATTTTAATAATATATTGAAAGAAATGAAAATAAGTTAATTTTAATATGAATACAAAAAATCCTTATCTTCCTCATCAAGGAACGAAAGGATAAAATGACTAAAATTCAATAATAAATGTTAATAGCAAAAAATATAGATTGTTTAAAAAATACAAATGTAAAGAAAAACTACATAAAAACTGAGATTGATAAGAAAATAAAAATAAAATGAATTTAGTGAATTAAAGTA
>JAQGFW010024718.1:0-25541 GCA_030463445.1 Euplotes aediculatus
CCCCAAAACCCCAAAACCCCAAAACCCCAGAAGAGTTTATATGAATTGGATATTTGCATCTAATAATTAACAAATAATTATATCATAACGATTTGAATGATAAATAATATTATACAATCAAATCAATTCAATAATCCTGCTTTAAAATATAGCTCTAAAACATTTGATTAATAAAGATTGTTGTTCTTTTTCAATTATAATGGAAATTAGTTGAATGAGTATAAGTGTTATGCTGTATCTTATATTTTTATAATTAGGTCAGTCTCGAAACTAAATCAATTCGGATAGTTTTAGTTACATATGAAGGTATTACTATATTAAAACTTATTATTTTAAAAGTCTTCTATGTTTTAAACTTGACTGAATTTAGTTGACATATTTTTGGTAAATTAATTTATGTTAGCTTTAGGTTTTCAGTAATTATAAATCGAGAGTTGATGACTCCAACATCAATACTTTCTATTTAGTTGGATTTCATGTCTCCTATATTTAAGGCAGAGCATTAAGTAAATAATAAGTGTATTTAGAATCAAACAGTTCGTCTCATAATCCAGTTCTGCGTCTTTGATATCATGAAGTTTATAATTTCAACTGGACTTAAGACAAGAATTGATATTAAGTTTGAGGCAGAGAAGTTCATGCACGTATTAGTACATAGTTAATCAAGGTTTCAAAAAGATATGAAAGTTATTATTTCTAATATCTAAATTTAAGTCCAAATATACTTGTTTTAAACCTAATTTGGGTGATTGAAACATCATAGTTAATTTAATCAAAACTTAAATTAATTAAAGTTTAGATAGCAAATCTGTATATTATGCAAAAAAGAGTGGGTTCTTATTATCTTATCTTGGTCTTTGAATATTTTCATCTAGGTAAATAGCCAATCTGGCTTATCTTTGTTAATATACAAATTCAACTTGATGCTATAATTTGGGAGCATATTTTGAAAGACTATAAATCAGACGAAGACATCCAATTTTTGAGTTTGCATTATCTTTAAAGTTAGTGGATTCATTGAACTCAACATTTACCATTTCTAAATCAAATTATCAATGCTGTATTTAAACAGACTATAACTTTAGGTATCTCTATGAATCTAAGGGAAAACTACTTTAAATCAACCATAATATTTGAATCAACTTAACAATTAAAATGTTTCCCCGGCAGAAAAATACGCAAAAATGAAATTTTAAATTATGAATAAATTGAGTGTTTCTCTGACTTATTGTTAGATTACTAACCGAAGTAATACATATACTCTTAATTATGCTTCAAATAAATTGAGTATAGGAGCATATTAAATCTGTTTTAGGTTTCCTGTTGGAAGACATTTGACTTACTCAAATTTAGTTTTAAGTAGGTTTGCCAATCAACCCTTGCTTCAAAAGTTTAATCTTTAATTGGTAATGATGCAAATGAGACCTTTATTGTGGTTGGCCTAAAATAACTTCATAATTTGAACTTAGCAATTAAAGGTTTAAAGAATCATGATTATTTATAATTTCCTGGTTGAGGATCTGACTTGTATTTAAACTACGACGAATAGTTTAACAAAGTTAGAAGCAATCAGCTATTTATCAATTATGCATATGTTTAAAACTGATTGAATTTGGCTTTGACTTTAAATAATTTAAGAATTTATAAAGATTATTTAATATCCATATATAGAATCATAATGTATTTATTCTAAAGCTTATATGCATAGATACATTTTTAAATTAAATTAATTAAGATATATTAATGTTATGTTAATAGATAATAAGAAGTTCACTTAGCTATCAAACAAAGGACTCTTAATTAGCATTGATAATGATTGATTGAAACAAAAGATATTAAAATGTAAAAATTATAATAGTATCCTAAAATAAAAACTGCAAAATTGTAAGTACAAATTGCTTTAGTGAATTTGAATTTATTTTTATTTATCGTTTATTGATATTGATTTATAATAGCGTGATTATATTATTTATGAATTTGTTTCATGTTAAATATATTTAAATTTAAATGATGCATATTTCGATAGGGATATTATTAAATCATTTTGTCTGGTTGCTTGTTATTCAAAGGAATATTATAATTGAATTGAGATTTGAGCCTAAAGAATGTAATGAAATTTAAAAAGAAGACAATTAACAAAACTTGGTAATTAATTAAATTATTTCAATAAATATAAATAAACTTTATTAATAAAATATGATGCTTTATTTTCATTTATAAGAAAAATCAAATACTTAATTAAAATGTGTACAAGTAATTAAAAATATTATTATATTATAGCTTTTTTAAATTACTATTGTCAACTCTTAATATAATTATTAAAGACAATTATGAGCGCAATTAAGTAAAATACTTCTAAATATAATAACTTAACTTGCTTATAATAAAATTACTTAATATTGAAATCTTTATTTTTAATTAACTTTCAAATTTTAAATTTAAATTATACAATCGAGCATATTTGAAGCTTTTATTTTTAATTTATCTTCATCGTCTATTACTCCATTTATATACTTTTTAAAACTAACTGCCATTAAATTTAGAAAGTTTTAAATAACCCTTCTTGCCTATAAGAACTGAGGAATTCCTTTTTAGAATTTGCTTTACCAATTTTTTTAACTTTGCAAGAAATTAAGTTTAACAATGCTGAAACTTACAGAGCATTAGTAACTACAAAATAATAAATAAATGACTATCTTGAAAATTAAAATAACCACAAGCATAAATCGATCATAATTGGATGGAATTCTTATCAAAATCTTTTAAACCAAGATTTTACTTGCTTAACAAGTCTTTAATCTTGTTGAATTGGATATCAAGTTTGGACTCAAGTTTTAAATCCAACTCTTCTTTTAGTTTTTCAATTTTCTCTTCAATTTTCTGTTCAATTTTCTGTTGATTTTTCTCAACTCTGTCTTTCAATTCACTGAAATTATCTTTTGAGTTTTTCTCGATTTCATCTTGTTTCGCTGAGATCTCTTGAATGGCTGTGCTAATCGAAGAGCCACTATTGAAATAACAGGGGAACCACTCAGAGTTGTTGCTTTCGATCATCTTCTTCACGTAGATGTCCGTGGAGTCTTTCAGGTCTCTGAATTCAGTATTCTTGAGGAAGCCGATGTAGCAAACGTAGTCCCAGCAGTTGTGCAGATACTTTGTGTGGTAGCTGAAGTCTGAGATGTCGTTGTCTAGTTTACCGCAAACAAAGCATCTGGATCTTTGGTACTCCATGAGTTCGTCTCTCTTGCTCCTTCTTTCTCCGAAGTTATCGATGATGATACCAGAGATGATGTTGACGAGCATAGTTGGGACTGCAATGAAGAATATCAGATCAAAGAAAAATCTTCCCCAGTTGACTTTGAAAGTGCTGTTTTGCACAATTGCTGGAACTTGAGTTGATAGAAATCCTCCTAAGGCATTGTTCTTGTACCATTGGTCCGAAATTGTAATTAGGCAGTTATATACTGAATCACAAGAGTGAGCAATATTTTGAGAGTAATCGCCTCTAAACTGGGTAAAAGATAGTGTCGCGTAAATGTAGAGCACTCCCATCGTCAGTAGAAGTGTCCAAGCAATTCTGTATTTTGGCACCCATATAGCTAAAACAACCTCCATTAGACTATCGACATAGATGATTGCAACAGTGATGCAGAACACAAAGTAGTAAAAATGAATGATTACCCCGAGCACGGCAAATATAAAGCACGGAATTAAACACCATAAATCTAGACTTTGAAAAATCAGTAGTGTCCATTTACATATTATTACAAGACTATCCCATGCATATTTGGGGATTGCTTTGTATACTTTTCTTTTTTTGCCATCAGATACTTTATATTTACCCCAGTTTATGCGTAAAATAATTATCAACCTGAGCACTATAATGTAAAAATACCCTAATCATATCAAGATGCCAATGCCATAGAAAAGAATATATGTAGCTACTTTTGAATTAAAGATCAGAAGCTCTACTGAGTCATTAGTATCATTTACTTTATAGCCAAACAATATTATTAGATTGATAATAAAGACTAGCAATTCTAAGATCATCTCCAACCAATTTGCTCTTTTGACTCAATCAGGAAGAGTGTACTTAGAATTTTGGACTTTTTCCAATATACTCATTTCTTTGTTAGTTTCGATTGCATACTTCTGTAAGAGTTTTCAAAACACCTTTGGATCGTCGGATTTGAGTTCAGTCCAAAAATCTGTCTTCTGCTTTTGGGTGAATAATAGAAATCTTGGGGGTATTGCAAAGTATTTTGTCACAACTAAAGCCTGACTTTCTTCCTTTGTTTGATCAGAATTATTCACTTGGAAGTTTAAGAATGGGTCATGTTTTGATGGATCTTCTAAGAAGTTATTTGGTATTAAATCAAAAAATCCTCAATTTAATAAAAAAAATTTAAAAGATTAAATTATAATAAGTTTGAAAATGAATGACGATCCTCTCATTTTCAGCTTATAATAAAATTTGAAACTAATTGATAAAATAATTTTTTTCTCTCTATTTTTGAAATATCTACATATCTAAACTTAAGTTTAATTAATTTTAAATTGAAGAGTTTATAAATTTTGAAGCTTATAAATAGCTATAAAATGTTAAATTTTTACCTGATGAATTTTTCCTTAATTGTTCGTACTTTATATCATCTAAATGATAAATGATAGAAACTATTAGTAAAATTTCATGAGTTAAATTAATCATTCAATTTAAAAACTGATAAAAGTATTTTATTAATAAACATAAACAATACTTTTATTAATAAAATCGACCCAAAAATCAAATGTTAATAAGAATGATGCTAGTTTCATCTAAAGTAACCACGATGAATTAAATTTTGGATTAAAAATGTTTATTTGATTATAAATATTAAAATTATTTAAAAGAAATAAGACAAATCTGATATTATAAAATTCTATTGATCATAGAATTTCAGAACGTTTTTGCCTCCAAATAATTTAATTTAGTTGAATCAATATACCATACATAGTTATTTAATAAGTTGCTATGTTCATTAATATTTATCAGCAAGAATGAAAGATAAACTGACAATAAAAATTGACTCCTAATAATCTTTTAATCTCAATTGACACTTAACTATTTTTCAATATCCATATCTCCATTTTTAATAGAAAATCAAGAATTAAAATCAATTTAAAATTACAACATAATTAAGAATAAAATAATGCTTGTTGATAATAATTTTATTATGAAACTTTGTGATTAAACTAGCAAAGAAATATATCGAGGACGACATTTTTGCAACAGATGTTATTTTTCAGATCAGTGTAAACACTTTTAGTCCATAACTATAAACTTTCCCTTAAAATAACTCTAACTTGGAACATAAATAATGCAGTCTTAACCTTGGATTAATTAAAAAGTTTTATCTTACCACTTCAATATGAGAACTACAACTTTCATAAAACTTCAGTGCATTTGCTTCGAATTCTTCTTTTTTTGAGTATTTATTGTATTCTTTAATTTCGAAATTAGAATGCTTGCTCTTGAATAAGCTGTACAAACTCATCTTTACGATTTTTGAAGCTTTAGAAAATATGTTTTTGGTATCATAAAGTTGAATAACGTTTTGCTCCTTTATTCCTTCTTTATCAGAAATCCTTACTTTAAGGAAGTATCAAGAGAATAGCATCTGGATATTAAAATCATCAATATATTTCCTATCTCTTTTATCAAAGAACTTGTTATGTGTAACACCATTGTTAAAATGAAGCAGTTGAGCATAGCCTATTTTCAGATTTGTGTCTAGTATATCATTTCCAATTGAGTTTAAAAATTCGTGTCGATTTTCGTTGTCAATCATTTGATTACAAACCTCTAGTGCGATCAGCTTAAGCTTCAGTATCATTTTGTTGCTGTTAAATACAGGTGCATCAGAAATACTTTTCGATTCTCCACTAAGTGAGTAGTATTTTTCATTTGAAAACCATCCAAGCTCCATTATTTGCTTGGCAAATTCATGTGTTCGAATGCTCATGAAGTAGTCTTTGTTGCTATTGTTCATTTGGTTGTTCAAAGCGTATACTACCTTAAAAGCTTCAGTTCACATTTTCAAAGCAAATTTGTGTATAATAAAACTTAATCAAACTCTTATTAATGTTACTATGCTTGAAACGATGTTTGTGCTCTTTATTTTATTATGCTGAGCTCTTAGGTAATCCTGAAATTCTTTTCAGCTGTCACAAAGTATATTTAAGAATTTAATACAATCACGAATCTCGTTATAATCAGAAAGTCTGTCATTTAAATGATCATTTAGATTAAAGTTATTTTTATTTTTTATGATTGAATCTGTAAAGTACTGAATAGAGAAAGTAATTTTGTTTATTAGTTTTTCTGTTTTATCGATGTTATAAGTCCATAGCATTATTTTTTGTCTTGCAAATTTTGCATCAACTTTTAAAATCTCTGCAAGTATTTGATAAACCATGCACTTCATGTATTTGCTAATAAAGTTGAAATCATAGTCATTGTTAATAATTCAGAACCATGAATCAATTGCTATCTCTGAATTGAACATTCGTTTTATATATTGATTTTCCATTAAAACATCGCTTCTGACTATGAATAAAAGAATGTTCATTAAGTATTGATACTGCCTCATATTTTGATAATCCTGGTCTCTCTCTGTTACATATTTAATAGTTTTATGAATAAAGTTTCATATGATGCATATTTCTGAGCTAAATACTTTCTTTTCTTCTTTAATTTCTTTCGGGATTGATTTTAAAAGTTCTTCAAAAGCATCAACAATTTTGCACTTTTTTAAAACCAATCAATATTTATTGAACAATTGACCTCTAAATTCCTGCTCTGAAGATTTATTATTATCCTTTTTTGATTTATCATCTCTAAATATTAAATTTAAAAACATTATTATTAAAAAAATAACGCAAAGGTATGTTAATTGCAAAACTTAATTATCATATGTGTGATAAAACTTACTGATTTGTATTATTAGTCGGATTTATTAAAAAGGTTTGAGTTGTATCAAATGTATTTACTTCAGTTATTCGTTTTTTATGTTTATGATTGCCCTTTGATTCCTCTCTGCCTTTGTTTTCTTCTACACCTAAAACTTGGTTAAATTTATTAATAGAAAATTCATTAGATTCACTCAGCATAAAAATATGATTATGTCATCCTTTGGAGCACTGATTATCAATTGAAGTCAATATTGATTATCAAATTCATCGTATTTTTAAATAAATATGCAGATACTATATAATACGACAAAACAATTGATTTATTTAGTGTAATTTCTTTGCTTTATATGATACTAATTAATATATTTTCAAAGAAAATATCAAAATAAAATACGAAATGTAGATAAGAATACCACATCATCTAATAAAAATTTTGGCTTTAATAAAGCAGATTTGAAATCAGATATATATTTAATCTAAAGTGGATTTATTTAATCTGACTAATTAAGCAATTCTAAGTATGATTACTCCATCAAGAGACTGCTTGAGGAATATAAAATGAATAAAAGAAGGAAAGATCGCATTGATTCCAATGAAAAGTCGATTTAAAAATATAGCAACAACCTAATTGAAGTCAAAAATTTTATCAGAGAAAGAAGCATAATTGAGTTTCTGGATCAGTATGAAGAAGTATGCAAAGCTGATGAGAGATTAAAAGATTACTAAAATTTTTTACTTTTGAGAGTCGATTTCTTGAAGTATCAAAGGAAGTGAAATGTATTGAAAGAGAAGTTCAAGCATTAATATAGGATTGAATATTTGTGAATATAAGGTTCAATGTATTTATATCTTTGAAATATCATAAAATTGCTCTTGAAAAAGCAATTGATAGAAAACATTCTGATCTATCAAGAATGTCTGCTAAAAATAGTAAGAGCAAAGAAGAATAGAGAAAAAGATTGAGCCGATCCAAGACTTTGATAGAATTTTTTTAAAATAATTTTGAGAAATATCTCAATGTATGCATTAAAGCAGACAATAATTTAATTTTAAATAATACTATAAAATCCAAGTAATATATGATAGAATCGAAGATTTATTGAAATGGAATCTCAAAATAAGTTTTCAGATAGTACGCCTGAATTTTTTTTTAATTAAAATATTGAATAAAATAAAATTTAAATAAAATTACCTATAGAAATTTTCTTAAAAATTATTAAGAATTTTTAAAAATTTAATAAATTAGAATTCTAAGTATTTTTAAATGTTAATAATTTTAATTTATAATTTTATAAGTCAACCAAATTATAATATTGTTAAAATATATAGAGATGCAAAAATAAACATAGAAATAGCAACCAGTCATAATAATATGGACAGAATGCAAATAAATAGGAATATGTTGTTATCCAATAAGTCTGAAGAGCAAACATAATTAGCTGTAACTGCAAAGGTACTTACATCAAATGGTTAACTTTCGAGCACATAGAAAAAAGCGGGTCTAAAGATAAAACTTAGAGAAAAAAATTTATTCAGAAATTATAAGAAGCAAAAAAAATTTTAAAAAAAGTAAAGTGAGAAAGTATAGATAAACCCTTTAAAGCAAATATTGAAGTAAATAAAGAGAAATCTGATCAAATAATAAAACTGGATGATCAACATTATATTATACTTATTTTTATTTCGAAATCTAGATCGATTTTTTTAAAAATAATTTTTTATTATATATTTTTCTGAATAATATTCAATTTTTTGCCAGTAAAAATCAATTTTATTTATTATATGATACAATTTGATACGAGCTTTAATCATTTAATATTTACATCATGAGATAAAGCGGTTCAAATCGAGTAAACCTGATAAATTGATAAAAACTTTATAGATTTATAAAATTGAGGATTATTTGAAAATAGTAAATGGATCATATTTAATTTGACCTGTTTTTCTTTACTCAATCATAAATTCCTGAATGAACAGTTTATCAAAGTGATCATTATAACTTTGACTCTAGTAACAACAAGATTATTATCCAAGGTGTAATATGCACTAATCTTTATGATTTTTGAAGATCCATAGCTAGAGAAATGATTTAATTTTATTAATCTTATAATTTTTAATAATGTTTTTTCTTTATTTAAGTTTTATTTATAATTTTAGGTTATGTAACAAATATTTTAAAAATATTTTCTAAATGAAATTAGCTAATGAATAGTTCTTGTCAGATCCTTAACTCAATAACTCAAATACTTAAATTAAATTGCATTTAAATTACTTACTCGCAATAATGTTATTACAAAATTGATCAATTTCTGTATCGATATCAGTTGTGCTGAGAAAGTTAAATATGCTCCTTGATTTTGGATTGTTAAACATTACTCTTTTATCATATTTTTCTCCAATTTCTTCAAATAAATTATTAAGGTTCTTTAAAGAATTATTTTTATTATAATTTGAAATCTCATTTAATAAAACCTCTCCAATGTTCTGTCATACTTTAGAAAATAAATCGATAGTAAATTGTGTTGTCTTGTTTTCATTTAGTCTTTTGACACAACTTAAAAAGAATCCAGCATGTAATCTGTTCAGAATTTGATTCCACCATTTAATACAAAACAATTTTTGGCTAAAATACCAGAGTTTAATTCAAATATTTTTGTTATAATCCATTAGAATGCTGAATGTTTTATAAATTTCGATCAGCATTAAATGGATATCTTTGTTTTGTCTTAATTTCTTTAAGTTTGAGTTTCATCTAATCTTATATAAGAGTTCTCCAAGGATTAACGCAATTCTTGAATCAGCCATCTCATCAATTTTACCGTCTTTAAATGTCTTCATCTTCATCTTTGTTTTTCTTTTTCATTTGAAGTTTTTGTAATTCTATCATAAAATCTTTAATACAGCTCAAATCTTCAATTTTTCCATTGACTTCACAGTTATGGATTGATACGATTACATTTTGAATGATTACCCTCAGACTTTCAAACTCTTGGTCAGCTTCATTACTATCAGGTCCTTCTTGTAAAAGTAAAAGTATATCGACAAGCTCATCTGTAAAAAATTCATCGAATGGAATATCAACGTATTTTAAAATAAACAAGACAATAAACTTTTCAATCATATGAGATTCAAGATTTAAAGACTTTAAGAACTCTGACTCATATTGAACTTTGCTTAATCATAGCTGATTAAAATCGATCTTCTTTACTAATTCTCATATTGCAAGTATTAAATACTTCTGATGAGTCTCAAGTATTACATTTCTTTTATTAAACTCATTATCAACAAGTTTTCTGTTGTTTTCAATCACATTCTGATCTAAAAATGCTGCACCTTTGACAAAATCAAAGGCATTAGGAATAGCATAAACCTCAAAGTTTCCAATTAGTTTTATAAATAAAGTTGGAATAATAATGTTCAGCTGATCTTTATCTTGATCGTTCAGTCTGCAGTACAAATTAGTGACCAGCATAATTGCTTGAGTTGCAAATCCCAATTGTTCAATATTATCTAAATTAGTGACTGCATTTAGATAATCAAAAACTCCCTTTTTAATTGGATCAACTTTATCTTGGCTTTCAGCTAAAGATTGAGTGCTTGTCTTAAAGTAGCACGATCGAAGCAGACAGATAACGCCTTCTCAGAAATGAAAGCATTTTTTATTAAATTTAAGTACTTCAGTAAGAGACTCAATGCTATATTTATGTTTGACTTTATCTAAAATACCTTGCTCTTGAGAGTAGCACATTGCAGCATCAACAAACATATCTCCAAGCACAAATTTTTTGTCTGAGTTTTTGTCTAATATATTAATTTTGTTGTCAAATGCGGATCAGATAAACTCTTGTATAAAAGTGGATTTAAATCATGATTCGTTGGAGTATTCGTATTTATCTTTGTGAGTGATCTTTATATTTAATTTTGAATACTCTTTAGTTAGCTCATCTTCTTCGTTTTTATCTTTATATTCAGGAAATTTTTTAGCAATAATTTTCCGATGTATATTAATATAAACTTCGGCACAGCTCTTGAGAACGATTGGATCAAAGTATTTTGGATTTCATTTTTTCAATGTGTTAAATATAAATGTAGATAAATCTGAGTTATTCATCTGCGAACAAATAATGTGCTTAGCATATCTAAAGGTGTTCAACATTAGTCCTTCAATAATCTGTCTATCGTATTTTCCTTTTTTCAGTTTAATTATATCAACAAATTTATCAACGTTTACATTCATATTTATTAAAATGCCAAATCTAGGGTTTACTTTAAAATTGAGATGCTTTTCGATCAAACTTTGATGAAATAGCATTAAGTTTTTATTTTCATTTCAATATTTTGAATGATGCTTTCGAACGATATTGATATATTTGTTGAGAGATTCGTCAGAGTAGTAGTTGATAGCTAAATAAAATAAATTATTGATTTGTTTATTCTTATCATTATATTATCAACAACTTATAAGCATTATAGATAAACTTATTATCTCAAGATTCTTTTGCTCACAAAATTTTTTATAACTTATAATAATAGATTTGATTAAAGATTTTAAAAATAAATAATAAAATAGTTTTGAATTGATTTAATTAATTTAATATCAACTAAAAATTTGTTTTCAAGTTTCTTCTTAAGTATTTATATTTTTATTTATAAAGTCCTTATTTAATTTTATTTTTAATAAATAATATTTTGCTGTTATTTTTTAGGTCAAATAAATATTATTGTTTTAATTTTGAATTTTAATTTATTTTCTCGTTTGATTAAATGTATGCTTTCATAAATTTTACATTAAAAATACTTAACATTAAATACTCACTCCAATATTTTTAATAACAATCAAAATGTTTAATTAGCATTCGATTATTAAACTATTTGAACCTTGAATTAACATAATATCAACCTGCTTTAATTAAAATAATCGAATAAAAGAGATTTATCTCACATTTCAGAAAAAAGGAATATATACTTTCCTCAAATTCAATAGGTGAACTATGGAGATGCTTTTGGTATCATTTTATGAAGTGTCATTGTTTAGTATCGAATAAGCATTTATAATACATCAAAGCAGTTAATTATAAAAAATTCGAGTACCAGATCTGCTAAATCTCATAGTAAATAGCATTCTTACGTTTGCAATAAGAAACTAAAAATTGTAACTATCTTCTAAACTTTAAACAAAAAGATAAGGTTGAGACCTAACATTGATATTCAATCTGAATAGGTTTTCACGTTTATCTAAAATAATTAATCTACTTATCTCAAAAGCTTTGCAGTATTCATTTGAGCTGTAACCAGATAAAGAAAAATGGTGTGTCACGAAGCAAAGGCTTAAAGTTAAAGTAGCTAAAGAATTTACTGAAATGTTAAGGCCATTTGAGACGCTATTAAGTAGGAGACAGCATATTATTTTGCAAATGAAGAAAACAATAAATTCTGTATCTTACTGGGTCTTTCCAGAAAGAAAAAACATCGTGAATTAGTAGAGGATAAGGACTCCATCTGCTCTAATGAGCTCAAAGAAGAACGAAGGATACAACAAAACTAATTGAAGATTTGATATATCTAATGAGCTCAAAGAAGAACGAAGGATACAGCAAAACTAATTGAAGATTTGATATATCAAATGGAGAAATATGAAAATAAAGACCTTAAAAATTTTAATGATCAAGTAAACCTGGAAAACAGTATGACATGGGCAGTATTGATGATAAGGGAAATAATTTGAAGCTCAATCTTAATGATTAGGATTATATAAGATATTACAAAGGTATTTATTATAAAAAGACAAAATGGTTTTAATTAAGGAAATATTTAGTATGTTACTTTTTTATTTGAAGAAGAAGCAGTAATACTCATTTGATCTCCATTTTGTTTTTATTTAAAGTCAAATCTAGATTTTTTTAACAGAGCTAGATAAATTTTTGAAAAATATCAGAATTTCGGTGACATTTTTATTTTAAGAAACATTAAGTTAATTATTAAATTGCTCATCATTTGTTTGAAATTGTCAAATGAAAATGGGATATTTTAAATGATTAGATTTTTTAATAATCTTGAATTAGTTAATATTTTCTAAAAATAAAATTTAAAATTTAAATTAAAAATGCACAGATTAAAACAGATAAATAATATCCTTTTTGAATTGACTCATTACTGGAGTTTCTGCATTTTTCTAAAATGTAGGACAACTCAGTTGCAAAATGAAATCTTCATTTATCTCAAGTTTTACATTTACTGTCTGAGGATTTAATTTTATTTAGAAGCTTTGGAGATCATCATCAATGCCAAAAGATTAAAATCAGCATGATTAATTTGGAATATCGACTTTATTAATTAAAAAAACAAAAAAAGTTTTGTGTAAGCTCATATGCTCTCGACATTCAATTGTTCATAGATGTTCTCCTTTTTTAAATCATAAATTATCTTTGATATAATATTTATTGAAATCGTTTTTTTGTTCAATCTTTGCAGAATAAATGATTCTACTCCTTATTGTACTCCAAAAAGCAAAGCACAATTTCATATTAGATTAACTTTTTCATATGAATAAAATAATTTTATTGATAATAAATAGCTACACCTACACAAGTAAAAAAATTGTCATTATAAAGTTAAGAAGGCTAAATACAGCTAACTTAAATCAGATTGGTTTTCAAAACACGTGAATTAATTATTTTAATATTTTTCTTCAATTTGAGTATATAATTTATAATTGTAAAGCTTGTTAATATCAAAATTATAAATTTAATTTCCTATTGAATATTGCTGTGCAGTTAGTTTAACTTACCAGAAATGTTTAGCAAAAAATAAACCAAATCAAATATTTGCTTATCGTTAAGTGTTTTATAATACGAATTCCACTTAGTTTTATCACTTGCCAGCTCTCCAATAATCTGATCAATTTCATTACTGTTTAAATATTCTTGAAAGTATTGGTGCATCAATTGGCAAGCATTAGAGAGTTTCTTATCAAATCTGGCTTGAAACTAAAATACTGTATTAATAATAATTTTGGAGGCATAAAGCATTAAGAAAAATCAAAAAAGTTTGTTAGCTAATCCCGCTATTGCACTTAAAAGTTATATTAATCAGTTGTTTGTAGCTTTAGAATATTAAGCAATAAATCTGACTCTCAGTAACTTTATTGTAGATTTAGTTATTAAACTAATTCTTTGATTAGACCTGCAAAATGGAATGCATTTATATGATTAATTAAAGACGAGACAAAGAAGTAATTAAATTTGTTTATTTATAATAAACAATCGCGAATATATTTAAATTATGATGAGTTGACTATCATTTTATATTAAAATTAATAAAAAACCAAGAATATAAAATTAAAACAATAAGTTTTATTTATCAATATATTAACCAAAAACAAGGTCTGAAAATTCTGAATGTAAATTTATAAAGAATTCTCTATAGAGCTTAAAAACATATGATGTAAATAAAAGAATAAAGTTTGAGTATTATAATAAGCAAACATATTAATTTAAACAATTCAAATCATTTATTAACTCGAGGCTGTACAATTTTTTGAAATCATATATTTTAAAATTTAATGTATGTTATTGTTTATGTAAAATTATAAAATTATTTCTTCAAATTTTGATTGATCTAATGATACTCATAATATCATTTGTATTTATTTTTATAATTTGATATCCATTTTACCTTTGAAATTTTTTGAGTAAATATTTAATATTTGAACGTTTATATATTTTTCGATTTAATTAAGCTAGATTATATTTCATAAATAGTATAGCTTTTATTTTAATTATTTATTAGATTCACAGTAGAGTTTAAATTGATTCAAAATATTGAATTTATTATTTAACTTTTCTTTATTAAATAATTTGTTCCAATATATTTAGCATAATATTAAAACCAGTTTCTTACCTTCCAATTAATCATATCGTATTTTGTTTCCTTGCATATGTTTGTATCTCAACTCTTTGAAATTTTTTCGAATTCACGAATAAAAATATAAATAAAATATTGTCATAAACTGCTCATATAATTAAACTTTTTAATCTGATATCTCGAGTAGTACTGATTCACTGAGTGAAGTGAAAAAATGTAATTTTGGCTGTGATGTTGATTATACTCGCATGCCTGAACTTTAGTGCCAAAACTTACCTCCAGAATTGCATTGCCATCTTTTTCAATTTTTATTTTGAGATATTGTTTCGGAGATCTACATTATCACTGATTATCGCACAATTTTCAATGCTGAAAAAATAGCAAGCAAGATTAAAAAAATAACTAAAAATTCTTTGAACATAAACTTACTCGCTAACTCTTATTTTGAACTGAGTTGTTTCTAGCAGTTCGTTGTTTTCTGAATCAAACTCAATATTAAAATAATATTTCTTAATTTTATCTTTAAATAGTTTCAAAGTCTTGTCATCTTTATTAAAATAAATTCATCGCCAGTCTTTACCCCCAGAATCATGATCTCCATAAGTAAATTGCAAAGAAATTTTAGATTGGTGTTTATAAAATATGACTTTTAACATATTTTCCGGTCTTATTGATTCTATGCTGTCACTCAAGTCAATCTCAACATTTCTGTCGAACGATATGAAATCAAAAATCTTATCTTGATCACTATGAGTTTTCTTAAATCAAATTTGTCTCTTTAAGTAATAGTTGGATGCCACTCGCAATATATATCTTCTAAAATTAAAAATATAAGTGTGCTTGTGAGGATTGAATTAAAATTGTTTATTTAGATTTGCAATTATTATTTTCTGTGTTATTTAAAAACATCAAAACTATGAGAAGGATGAGGCAATTAGACTTAACATAAACAATAAAATTAATGCGGATGCGTTTACAGAATTCAGATGGACAATCAGTGAATTCTGAGAGATCTAAAAAATAATCAGAAGTCAACTCTGAGTAAATGAGAGACTTCTGGCAAAGTTGAGTATACCGATCAACGCAACAATCATGAGTCTAAAGAAGATGAACATACAAAGATTCAGGTTCGCTTTAGCACAATCATAACTATCTTTAGCCACCAAGTATTAGTGCTAAGTTTAGAATTGGTACGAAGAACATTTATACTTTTCAGATAAGACTCAAAAGGCAAAAAAAGAATGCAGACTATTTTGAAAGGCCAAGCAAATACAAAGACAGAAGGATTCATATAATATCGCTGATCAAAGAGTTTATTTGTAAGTATGTATATCAATTCTTCATTTTGGTAGATGCTTTGAATCACTTAAAGCGATATAATGAAATTTAGTAATGACTATTTTCACTTACTTTTTATTATCAATTTTATATGGATTTATCTTTTCAGCTTTATGAGTAATATGCACTATATTTGATTAATAAATAATGATTAAGAGTAATTTGATAAATCAAAAAAAAAGTATATGACATTTTTAATCATCATGTTCACTAATTTCTATCAATTAAAATATGTTAACTCACTTTTGATAGTATTTTTACGTTCCTTTGAATTTAACGCTAATTGACTAAGGCCATTTGGTTTATCCAAATATGACTTAGTGTGGCTTAAATAAGTGAATAGCTTGTATTCTATTTGAGGACTAACATGTTGACTATCTCTTGGTCTACCTCCCTCTTTTTCCAAGTTAACCTGAATTGATTCAGGATTACTTGTTGATTTGGCTATCAATACTGAATCTACAAATTTGATATCTCCGGATCCTAATGGACTCTTCACTCCTAAATTGTACAAAATAAAGGGTTGATGGAGTTTGAGGGGTTGACTGCTTGACTGTATGCTAAAAGAAAATTTATCTTGCTGATCTTGAATCATTTTCTGGTATTCCTCTTTACATTTTAAGCTACCTTTATTCACTTTTAAATCTGCAATTCTTATTTCGTATTTATAGGGAGATGAATAACTTTCTTTGCAAACTTTCCACCTATATAATCTGAAAGAAGTGAGTAGTGGACTTGATAAACAATGATTGAAGAACACCTTGACCATATATAACTTCTTGGACTAGCGAGTGAGTGTTCAACATTATTATAATACAATAAAATTTGATAAATACTTATTCTTTCATTTTCGTAGCATCAAATTTTTGAATGAATATAAAATTTGGCATGCTTTTTAGTATTGAGATGAATATATTGTTTTTAAGAATTTTATATATTAAAAATTAGAAAGAATTCAAAAAATACTTCTCACAATTCACCTTATTTTTCTATCAAGCAAATAATATCGAAAGTAGCTGAAGAAACAAAATTTTTCCTTGAGTATATTCTAATTTATTTACTGTTGAACTTTAATTTAAAAGAAACTTCTAAGTTCGTATTAAACAGATTGAAAAAGAAGAACCCACGACCGAACGTAGAAAAATAGACTTCCATTTTTTTATTTTACTACCTCAACCTGGAGTTTTATTATCGAGTGGCAATGATCTAATACTTTTTATTTCTCTTAAATTTATTTTTCTCTCAGCTTTTAAGACAAATTCTTTTTTAATAGAAAAGATCACACACTGATACTTGTCTTCAAGGTAATGATCATGCCATAATAGTGATGCAGATCTAAGGTTCCAATTTATTGAATCACTGAATATACTCATGATTAACAAGGTCAACAGAATCCATTAACTATTTAAGTTATGATCAAGCATTCATATTCGAAGTTATTCGATACTTACTTTTTCTCACTCTCTAAATGGTATTGTTTCGGATTTGCATCATTGGCCTATATAAAACTTGGCTAGGATACCAATTTGAGACGTTATACGTAAGCTGATATTTTTATGTTGAAGCTTCAAATTTATATAATTGCAGTAACTGTATAATCAAGGAGTAAAAAGGGATAAGTAGGGAGAGTCAGAAAATTGACAGAAACCCCTTCTATAGTCTTATCACACCAAATAGCATTTTTATATGCTTTGAATACCTCAATATCTATATTTTACACTTCTTTCTCATTTAATGTATGGAAACTCAGATTTAAAATTTACAATTTAAATTCTTTATAAATGTGAAACAGATTTAATTAAATGTGTATTCTAAAGTAAAAATTTTGAAACTAAAACAGCAATTAAAATGCTTAAAACTATTAAGATTTAATCAATTTATTTACTGTAAAATACAGCATTTAATCTCAGGCTATCTTACTTAAAAAATGTAATCAATATAAAGCACAATAAAATAATTTATTTAATAGTATATTTAACTTTAAAATAGTAAATAAATATTATAATAAAGTATTAGTTGATTTGTACTTACATCTTCATAATCTGTCAGAATTATGTTGACAGTATCATAAAAGTTTAAGTAGCTATCTTGCAATGGCTCCATTTCTTGTGTTTCCCATGTTCTTTCATCTTTTTCATGAGTTTTTAAACTCTTATCATCATTACTTTCAACTCCTACAAAAGTGTTTAATTGAATCTGAAAAAATGAGTGAATTATAATGTAAGTTCGAATATATTATGTGCAATTATTTCAAGTTAATAGAAAATCTGTAAACAAGAATTCACTCATGCTTCTTAATGAAGAATCCATATTTACTTATATGCTAAAACTAAACTTAAAGAATTATTTCATGCGAGAATATAAAATATAACTTAGCTGAATTTAACAACAAAAGTTATATTGTTTAGATTATTCATCAAAACTCTATCAACAATATGAATGGACAAACTTAGAAAAGAACTTCATAAGGCTTATGACTGAAGAGCATGTTTTAATAAAATTGAAGGGAATAAAGGAAAAACAAATGATAAGTGAATAAAGATCGTAACTAAAATATAATAATTGCATTAGATATGTAAAGCAAACAAAAAATATTAAAAACACTAAATCTCAGTATAATATTTGTTTGATCCACTGTAAAGTTTTCAAAAATCTTCATCAGATAATTGACTATATTCTATTTGAGGTAAATATTTATAATCATAAAAATTTTATTAAAAGTTTAAATAAATTTTAATTAATATGTCTAATTTTTAAGTGCTGACTCTTATTGATAATACGAGTTATTTTCAGAATGGAAAGCAAAATAATATAACAATAAACCTTTCGCAAAAGTTTTCTGGTCTAGGTTTAATTAAGAAATATAACTGTAATTTATTACTGTATCATTTCATTAAAAACGTAATTTTTGCATTTTATTAAAAATTATAGTCATTTCATTATTAATATTTAATTAAAATATAATTTTTTATTTTTTATTTTAACATAAAACTTGAAGTTTAATGATAAAACTTTAATTCAGCATTAAACCTGATGTTGAAATTCAAAATCGAATATAGATAATTTTAGTATTTTCGAATAAGAAAAAGTAAAAATTTAGCTGATTAGTGTTGATACATATTAATTTTACCAAATGAAAGTACTTTGAGATGGAATTCAAAAATTTAAATTCAGTTGTGGTCAAAACAAGTCTTTATGCTTCCCGTCACACTCTTCAATGCCAAAGTTTAAAAGAAAAGAAGAATTTTTTGATTCTAAGCCACAGCTAAGATATGTTGAGTTTCAGATTTATAGGCTGTTTATTTAAAGATAATTGAGGTAAAAAAATTTACTTGAGATTTTCATATTTTATTGAAATAAAATGTTTGCAGTAACTTTGAAAATCGAAAACAAAGCAAATAATTAAATACTATAGTACTACTTGCATCTGAAAATAATAAAAAAATGAAGTCGTTTTATTTTTTGAGATAAGCGGATAGAAGTTCCATTCAATTATTGCTATTCATTAGATTTAATTTTGTTGATAAAACTTCGAACTATTTTGGATTTCATATTAAACTTCAAAATTAATATGAAAGCACTATTATGCCATTGTAAGATACTAATGATGTTCTTCAGTTTGAAATTTATTTCTTATTTAAAAAAATGTAATTCCTTTTTAATCAAGACTTTGTTTATAAATTTATAATAAAACTCTTGATAGTTGATTGACTTATATTTATTTATAAACACCTCATATTTTCCACTTAACATCATTTTGACTTGAAATTTAAATGATTTATTTCCTTCATTTACTATTACTTTTAAATTTGTTTGTTGTATTTATCGAATAAAACCGTATTTTCAAGGTTTTCTCATTAATTGTTTTAATTCTCTTCAAAATTTAATTTATTTAACGATTAACAGAGAATACTATTTGAAGCCTATACAATTTAAATGATTTTAATTTTTTAAATAACTATCGAAATGAATAATATTTATGTAAAAAAGTTGATAATGAGATCAATTTTATCAGAGCCTTCTGGCTTTGTCTCATTTCTTTTGTCTCTTGTTGATGTATATCTATGTTATCCGTCCAATTTTGCCTATTCTACTACTTATGCTCTCTTTATTTAATAACAAAATTTTCAAATTTATTTGCTAAGTTATTAGGAATACCAAACAGATTGATAAATTTTTAATTTCTTCTACCGAATTTGAATTGATCAGAGACAAATAAATTTTCAAATTTTATATTTTTTCAATATTACCAAGATGGACTTCAAAAGATGCACAACTTCATATTTGTATTGGAATTAATGTTGACAAATAATAATACTGACTAATATTTACAAGTTTATCATTAGTTTGACTTATTAATGACTTCTAAAATCTTATTGATGTTTCGTTAATTATTAATATTTAACTCTTTTAATAATTTCAAATATTTTTTTTACATTTTGACAGGAACTATCGTTAAATTCTTATTAATGAATAAGATATCTCTGTTAAATTTAATATCTTCTTAAATAATCGTGACTTAATTTTGACATGTAAAAATAAATCTTTTAATATAATTTATTGTCATACTCCGAGTCATTTCCAGTACTTTATAGATCTTAGTCTAACAATTTATATTAATATTTTGGTGCCTATACTTCTGTTTGAATGAAGTAAATTATCAGAAAGAATATTTGAGTTTGTATTGATACTCACAGCTCCAATGTTATAAGAAAGAAGTGTCAAATTTACTCTGGACTTAATAGTATCATTATATATTCATCTTCATCTCTAACAGTTTTGTTCTTTTAGTTTAGCTCTTTTAAATAACTTATCTTTCAATTTATTTATAATTATTTTATTAAATTTAGCAATTTAGTAATATTTTATTAAATTTACTTGATTTAAGCATTTTATATTTTTGTAAGTGGATAATAAACTATCAAAAATCAAAAAATTGTTTAATTTTATAGCAATTTAATTAGCAATAAATTAATCTTACTTAGTTTTCATCAGTAAACAAAGCATATTAATTTGTAATTTACATACATTAATATTATAGCATTTTCTTCAGTTTTAATAACAAGAAAAAGAAATTAAATTTTCAGACATTGCCATCCGTGCTAAAAGAAAAGTAAATTTATCACATTCTAACAGTTGAAGAAGATCTCTATTTATTTTCGATTAATAATTCATATAAAATATAAGCTCAGAACGTATGAGAAGCTTTGAGAAACTCATTTAAACTAAATAGTGAAGTTGTCAAAGCACTACATATTAAAATACTTCTTATTAAAGGAAATATATTTCGGGTTAAAGATAGTCAAATATTGATAGCTGTTTGCCTCTAAACAACATTCATAAATATCGTGACACCGACTGGATCTACAACGTATTCAACATCAGCAATAACCAAATACTTTATAAACTAATCAGTGGTGCTTTAAAAAACAGGAAGAAAACAAATTGTTAAGAAGAGCAGGCTCAGTGTTGTTGCTATTTAAGACATTAGTATATATTTTGCATATTCAATGTGGAAAAGTATAGTTCTTTACCTAACTCCTTTTCATCAATAACTGGAATAAGATTAACTGAATCATTGATTAAATCTATCTGATCATTCTCGACATCAATAAAATTCTCATTATCATTTTGATCATCTTTATCATTAGCAGGCTCAACTTCATTTATACTCAACTCCTCGTCATCGGTAACTAAATAAAATTAACTAAATTTTTACTTAATTTTTTCTGTAAATTCTCATCTTCTTTTAAACTTTCAGAATAATTTAGATTTTCCTTCTTTTCATCGCTGGAGCTATCTTTTTTATTTTTATTTAAATAATAGTTTATGTTTGTTGAGTACAAATTCTAAACAATCGTAATCGAAGTTAACCTACTTTATTCGGTCCGCGAAAGTTTTGGTATCCAGTGTTGACAAATTTTGTCGTATTCCTATTTGAAAATAAGTGGTGAAAGCAAAGAATTTACATTTCTGTATTCTTTTGATCTTCATTTTGTAAGTGCCACTCATTTCCTATATTATCCTTGAGTTTTGCCTGTGAGCTGTCAGGCCAATTATTTTGATGATCATCCTTGTCTGATTCATTGTCTATAGATACCAAAGTAAAGCTTTGAATAAAGCTAAGCATTTAAAGAACTCTAAATCTGCTTTTCTATTAATTTCAAATTTCGATTTTTTAAGTTTATTATTGACTCGATGGGAGCATGGACCAAATGATTGGACTCATTATTATCCCAACGGAAATGGCAAGTTCAGTTGAACTAATAATGATATGCATGTTGAAGAGTTGAAATTAAAAGCCATCTCGCACAATTAGATGCAGGTGTCAGTTGTATAGAGTTATTTACAAACTATAAGTTTTGTTGGTTTCGTCATTAAAGATCAATATTTGCGTCACAATAATTATGAGAAGACATCTCATATAATCGGAGTTGAATTTTGAAGCCAATCAATCAAAAAGTTAATATTTATCAACCGTTTTTAATTAAAAAGGTGGTGTCTCAAATATAAGACCAACAAAAGATGGATAAGAAGATATAAATTATTATTTTAACATAGTATTACATATATATGCAATCTTTAATCTTTTTAATAAAACCTATACTTCCATTTATTTCTAATTTTAGTAAAAAGAGTTAAAATTATTTAATGAAACTATTTACATTTAAATGTCAAATCGGAAAATTTTGATAGAGAGACAAACAACTAAATATCATAATGTAGATTCTGATTATGTAAGATTAAATGTAAAATAGTAAGTTGTTTTAATAAATATTTTATTGATTATTTGGCTTTGAATTCAGATTTATTTGGAAATCTGTTTTTAAAATTTAATTTTCATTTACTGAAACAGATTTCATAATAAATAATAATTCAGAACAAGATTTACCTTTAATATTTTCAAAATTAAAGAGAATCAAAAGGGATAGGAAGTAAAAATAACAATTTTTTTTGAGTTTTAGTTAAAATCTATTCAATACAAATTTAGGATTCCTGTTACTCTTTATTTAAACCTAAAGAAATTATCTCTTAGTCATAAAATAAACTTTCTCCTCATTTTCTGCACTATAATTTTGACAATTATACAGTAATACTCACTGTCTAGCATCCTTTCAATCGATTTTTTCAATTCGGTTAGTGATGCTTGACAAAGAATATTGCCTTAATTTTTGTTTATTTGAAAATACTCATATCGAAATAATTACTCAAATAGATTTGAAAACATGAAATGATGTAGTTAATTATTATCTTCATTTAAATTCAATATTCAAACTAAGTAGCATCTTCATTATACTAAAGAGGCTTAGAGAATAAACAGATTATTAAATAAGTATGATGCTTATTTTTACTTTATTTTCAAAACTATTTCTCTAACTTTCGGATACTTCTGATATTTACTATGACTAATTAAATTTCTCTCATAAATATGACTAATTTTAACTAAATGAATTTTAATTTAATTACAATTTGAAGCTGATTGAGGCGTCAAAAACTTTTGTTAATGCTATGTGTTCTTTATTGGAAATAGAAATCAATAATAACAAAAAACTGTGCCAAAATAGAAATAAAAGTTGAAGATCAAGATACAATAAGTAAATATTGGCACGATTAACTAAATATTCTTTGCTAATCTAAATAAAAATCTAAGTGCTGTATACTTATAATTTATATGCTCAATAATGTAGGTCATATTAGAGACTAATATCAAAACGTGATAATAAATTTGATTTTAAACTCTTTAAAATAAACTATTAAAATCTGTTGAAAAGTAAGGAGATTTTTTCAGTTCTGAATACATTCAAATAGTTTTTATGAGCTAATGGAAAATTACACTGTTGTGCTTATTCTATTCAAAATAAATCACAAAATTCGACATAATATTTTTATTGAATTATTTTCCATCATGCTTATTAGTTTTTTAAACAAATCTATTATGAATAATTGCAACTTTGAGAATCATTCAATTAATAGGATAAATAGATTCCATTTGAGACTGAAAATCTTGATATTCAAAAAAGGACTTTACTTTTATAAAAATAGCAAAAGGTTTCGTAGAGCCAATATTAATATGTTGAAATTCTTTTAATCATCAAGACCTCATTATTAATGAAATAAAAAGAACCAACATTCAAGCTAACAATTTAATATGAATTGAACTTTGAATTTGATTCAAATATAGTAGAGTTTGAAGTTTAGTAACGAGATACTATAAACTAACAAATCTATATTTATAGTTTTCCAAAATCAGCAAAATTTTACTGTTTTATAGATAATTAAGTTTACAAGTAAAAACTTAAATGAGAGACAAATGTCAGATGTTTAAAGCTGAAATAAAACTTATACTGAGCTAAATATTGCTTTATAAAACTATAATATTAATTGCTAAGATAATAAAGCATTGAGGCTATTTCTTCTGTGTAAATAATGCAATATTTATAAAGTTATTTTATTCTCCTATACTTCAAGTTAATTTTTTATAGATTTTTTCTATCTCTAAATTTAAGTCGAAACTCTCTTTCAAAAACTACTTTATTGAAGAATTTCTCTGCAATCAATTAAACGTAAATAAAATGAGCAAAATTTATGCTGACTCAATTAAATGAGAGAACTTATAAAGAAGCTTAAAAATAAGTTCAAAGATAATAGTTATCATTGAAACAATCTGTCATGATCTAATTTCTATTTTACTCTAATTTATGAGAAACTACAAAAGTTAAAATAAGATTGAAATCCATATAAATTAAACTAAGGCAATCCTTTACATTCTAAAACTGAGGTAGGATCAAAAACAATTAATGTAAAGATAAAATAAGCAATTTTTATATGAGAAACGATAAAACCATAACTCTATAGTATTTATATTATATTAAAGTGAAAATGAGTATAATCCTTTAAAATCAAAATACATTTATTGCATTCTGAGACAAAATTTAGAAATACTACTGTTTATCAAGATATCTATCAACATATATGATGATAAAATTAATGCTAGTTTCTTTGCTAACAATGTATATAGGCAATAGACAAGTTAGCTCTATTAAGAAAATAAAGAGTTAATAAGATACATTTTAATATAAAAATCCTTCGTTTTATTAATCTTGATATTTTGAATTGTGATAAAAATACACTGTTTTCAGAGAGAAATTATATTAAAATTACATACTATCGAACTTTAAAGAAAAACTGATATTATGATATAACTAAACTGGATCTAGTTTGATGTGAGCCAGCCTAAATACTTTTATTGCAAGGTGCTATCTGCATCATATTGATTGCATTCAAATCTTACCCGACTTGGATTCATCTAACAAATCCATTTTGAATATTATTATAAAATTCAAAATATAAATTTTATTATGGGGTTTTGGGGTTTTGGGGTTTTGGGG
>JAQGFW010024806.1:0-12386 GCA_030463445.1 Euplotes aediculatus
TACTGGAAATCTGGTATTGTCGATTTTTTTTCAACTTAAAATTTGCTACATTATAAAATTTCTATTTAAACTAATCAAATATAGTTTCATAGGCTCCAATATTTATAGACCATTTTTAGATTATTGAAATCAAAGAAAAATTTTAAAGTTTAAAAATAATTGCATGTAATTCGTAGTAAAAGTAAGAATAAGTTCTTTTTATCTGTTTTGCGAAGCCAAAATTTGGGAAATCATTTCTTCAATCTTGCCAAAGCGATTTTCAATCTTATTCTCCATTTCTATGATGCTTTCCTTCATCTCTTTGTTACTTTTCTTCATCTCTTTGTTGCTTTTCTTCATCTCTTTGCTACTTTCTTTCATTTCTTTGTTGCTTTTCTTCATCTCTTTGTTGATTTTCATAATCTCTTTGCTGCTTACCTTTATCTCTGTGATGCTATTCTTAATCTCTAAGTTGCTTTTCTCTATCTCTTTGTTGTTATTCTTAACTTCTATGATGTTTTTCTCTAGCGTATCAAGTCTGTTAGAGATTCCTTGGATAGGTGAAGAAATAGAGAGATCTTTATTATCTTTGAAGTTGCAGGGGAACCACTCGAACTTGTTGCTTTCAATCATTTTCTTCACATAAACGTCAGCATAGTCCACAAGATCTTCGTACGCAGTGCTATTGAGATAGCCGATATAGTATACATAATCCCAGCAGTTATGCATGTACTTCGTGTGCTGGCTGAAATCTTCGATGTCGTTGTCAAGCTTTCCGCAAACAAAGCATTGGGATAACTTATTTTCTATTAGTTGATCTCTCTTTGCCCTTCTTTCAGCGAAATTGTCAATAATGATACTAAATATTATATTGATAAGCAGCGTTGGAACTGCGATAAAGAAAATAAAATCAAACAAGAATCTTCCCCAATTGATATTAAAACTGTTATTTAGCGATATTGCTGGAGCATTAATGGAAAGGAATCCTCCTATACCATTATTCTTGTACCACTGGTCGGCAATAGTAACATAGCAGTTAAAAACAGTATCTCATGAATTAGAAATGTTTTGAGAATAGTCATTTCTAAACAGTGCCAAAGATAAAACTGAATAAATGTAAATAACACACATTGTTAGAAATAGCGTCCACAAAATTCTATATTTTGGTATCCAAAGGGCTAAAACAATCTCCATTAAACTATTTGAGTAAATTAGAAAAACGATAATGCAAAATGCAAAGAAATAGGGGCGATAAAAAACTGCAGTCAATGCAAATATAAAACATGGAATCAAACACCAAAGGTCATAATTATGTATATTTGCCTTTAGAATTTTGAATAAATTTAGCAATTCTTTTCATAAATTTCATTTTTTGGATTTGATGGCATTTTGATCAGGATCTTGAAGTACATTTTTACTCTTTGTAACTTTAATAATGACAATAATGCGTATCAAAATAACATAAAGGAAGCCTACGCAGATGGAACTACCAATTCCATATACTATAATATCAGTAGCAGTTTTAGAATTAAAGATCTGAAGCTCTCCAGAAGTACCATCGACTTTGTATCCGACAAAAAATATAACATTAATGGCAAAAACAAACAAAACTAATAACTTTTCAAACCAATTTTCTCTTTTTACTCAATCTGGAAGACAATACCAAGAATTTTGAACTTTGTCCATAATATTGAATTCATTATTCTTTTGTTTATAAAAAACTCCTTTATAAAAAATATTATGAATTGAAAATTTGTTGAAACATTTTTAAAAATCAAATATCTAAATAAGTAAACTATAAATTAAAAAATAAAAATTTAAGAAATGGTTTAATTTATATTTATCTCTTATATTGGTAAATATACTAAAGATTTTTAAATACAGCTGCCATTATTTAAATTTTATAATAACTCTTTTAATTTATTAATTTTTTAATGCTAAAATATTATTTTAAGTAGTAAAACTGTGAGTTTTATTATAAATAAAGCTAAATAATTTATTATTAAGCTTAAGAAAATCTTATTAACTATTATATTTAAACTCTTCGTCTAACAATCTTTGACTATCTTTTTTAAAATAAATTTTTGGATTTTAGACCAAGAATATTTAGATATTCTTGGATATTTTCAGAACATAGTAATTTTATGATCAATTCAGCAATAAAAAACATTTTAATATTCTTTCAATTATTTAGACTTTTGGAAGTAACAAGAAGATTTTGATTCAGTATTAAAACAGAATTTGACTCAATCGATTGCAATTTTTCTTTATCCCAAAGTTTAGAGTCTATTTATTATCGGCAAGAGATAATAGTCACTTTAATAATTTAAAAATTAAGAGAATTATTTTTACTAAATTATTTGAAAAAATATTTACAAAACAAAAAGGATATGCTTGCAAATCATTACAAAACTATAAAATAATAACTTTTTATTAGTTTCTATTTTTATTTAGAGTAAAAATTAATAAAATATTAAATTTTTAGGTTGAAATAAAGCAAGCTAAATATTTCGAGTTAAGCTTCATAAACATTAAATAATAAATTCATTCAATAGATTGATACTTTAAAATAGTTGTAAATTAGAATCAAAATCTTATCTTGAAATTATTTATTATTGACAACTTATTGAACCATAAAGAAAAAATCTGTACAGAACTACGTTATATATACCGATATATAAATTCAACTACTGATTTGATATCATTTAAAGGACTACATAAAATATTAGATGATCTTTTTTAGTTTAATCTCTCTTCCTTCTTTAACATTGAGTCAATTCCACTTTATGAAGAGTCTCATATTGCTTCTTTATGTCTGAATCTTCTAAATTTTGATTTCAGAACTTAAATAGTAGTTCAATTGGTTCTAGTTCAGGGTATATGGAAGAATATAATTTTTGTTTATATCTTAAGCTTTCAACTTTTTGACTAGTTTTAATCATTGATATGGTCAATGTTTATTTTAATGAATGATGCCGATCATAATTTATCCTCTATATTGTCCATATATTGAAAAGGGTTATTAATAAAATGGCAAATATCTTAGCATCGATAGTTTACGGATATACATCTACAAAATACATCTGATTATTCAGTATTGCTGATTAGAAAGAAATACTGTATGATAATTTGAATTTTGTAATCATAAGTATCCACCTTTATCAAGCAATTAGTATTTTTTTCTTGTTGGTCTAGAGAGGCAACATTCATCCCAGTTTTTTATCATCTTAGTAATGAAGAATGATCACAATCTTTACACATAATAAAGCATTAATAAAAAAAATTTTGAAATTGAATTTCTTTGTTCTGCTAAATCATTTCTTCAATCTTTTGTAGAATTTATCTCTCAGTAATCTTAGAATAATATACAGCTTTATTTCGATTTCTAATCTATTCATAATTCTACTTTTGAATATCATATATTAACAGGTTTCTTTGAAGACTCGAAAAATTATCGAATAGATTCAGTTATTATATATGAATTGTATCATTCTGAATAATTTGAAATAATTGGTTACCATTTGCTTTAATGAAACAAAAGATTTCTTCTCGATTCGTTTAAATGTTGATGCCAAATTCCATATATTTTAATAATTTCTTCCTCCTTCTCAATATCAGATTTCAAAAGATCATATATATTCAGAGAATCAGAACATCAATTAAGAGTTGACCTTTACTTCGTCCTTTTAGCAACTGATCAATTAAATTCTGATGTTAATATAAAAGGAATGTAGTCCTTCAATAAGCAAGCAACTGTAAGTGCAATTGATAAATAAGAGGAAGTTTCAGTTAAGATTATAAAGATTTAAAATGTAAATTTCTATCTCATCTCAGATTTCAAATCTCTCAATAAGCATCCCCATATCAGCAGTTTGAATATTATCTTAATCAGATTCGCGAATAAACTTGACTATTCAAATTAATTTCAAGAATGTTCTGTTTATCTCAATGAATTTTCACATCCAAGGTTAAAGGTTTATCTGAAGAATTCTATTTTACTTGCTTTCCTGCTTGACCTCTTTAAATTATTCAAATTCTTTTACTAGGTTAAATGCATGGTGTTTCTCGATCTTTCTAAATAAAATATAAAACTGCAGGATTTTAGTATTGACCTTGATTCAAGATGCTCAACATCTCATTCTTTTTAAAATGCTTCACATTTGGCTTAAATAGTTAGAAAAACAAGTTATTGAGAGGATTAAAAAAATCATCCAAAGTATTTAAATCATGTTTGATTAGTTTATTATATTTGCTAGAGTTGACTCAACATATCCAAGAACCTCAAAAATTCATATTGGCGATGGATTTTGGTTGGTCTTGGGTGTATTATCTTTCTTTTTATCTATCAAACATTATAGTCTTTATTTAATTTTTTTTAATTATAGTATCTTAAAATTAAAATCTTCTTAAAAAAATAGTTTTTTTTTTTAAAATTAACTCATTTTTAAGATAATTAATCTTTATTATCAATTATTAATTGCTTGAGCTTAGTTTTTCTAAAATTTCAAAACAATCTTAAATCCTTTTTGTTATATTTAGCAATATTTTTAAGAATTGCAATTTTTGAGAGAGGTAAAATGCATATGATCTCAATTCTTTTCAATTCCATATCTCTGCAATTGCTTACAAAAGGATTTAGCGTCATCAGAAATAAATCCACTCCAGAATTCAGTTTTTTGTTTTTGTGTTATTAACAAAAATCTTGGTAAAATTGGAAAATATTTTGTTATTATTGCTTTTTCCTGATTAAGTATCTCCGGAAGGTTATTTATAAAATTCAAAAATGGATCACCTTTTGATACATTTTCTTTCAAGCTTGTTGGGACTAAGATTTCAATGTGAGAGCTATAACTCTCAAAAAAATTCTTTGCATTTTTCTCAAAATTATTTGACTTCAAGTGATTGTTGCATTCTTTAATGCTTAAACTGGACAGCCTATTTTTAAATAATTTTTGAATCTTAAAGAAGCTCATGTTAACAACTCTATAAAATTTATCAACTGTGCTTTCATTTTCATAAAATTGAATAATATTTTTCTGTACTATCTCATTTTCATCTGAAATCTTTGCCCTCAAGTAGTATCATTCAAAAAGCATTTGAATATTAAAATTATCATTTATTTTGTCGTTTTTATCAAAGAACTTATTGTGTATCGAACCATTGTTCAAATGCATCAAAAGTGCGTAGCCCATCTTTAGATTTTCGTCTAAGATTTCTTTTCCTATCGATACCAAAATCCCATATTTATAATTTTGATCATAAATTTGATTGATTACCTGCAAAGCTTTGAGTTTGAGCTCAAGAATAAGCTTGTTGCAATTAAATGGGTTATTTTTGTCGTCTAACTCTTTTCCATTCAACAAGTAGTATTTGTCCTTTGAATACCACCCGATTTGCAGGATGGTTTTAACATACTTGCAAAACTCACTCCTTATAAATAGCTCTTTGTTTTCCTGCACTTTTTGGTTAATCAAAGCATAGATTAACTCGAATGCATCTATTAATACTCTCAATGCAATCTCGTACTTTGAGAACGCTAGAAAAACTCTAATTAAATCTACAGCAGCTGGAAGGATGCCCGTTCCTTTTATTCTGTTATGCTGCACTCGAGTATAATCTTGGAATTCTTTCGAGTTGTCGCAAAGTGATCTTAAAAACTTCATGTAAGAATGAATTTCTAAATAGTCAGAAAGTTGGTCAGATTCATGACAAATCAAGCTGAATTGTTCTTCACTATGAATTACTGAATCTGTAAAATGTTGAACCAAAAGATCAAATCTATTTAGCAGTTCATCATTTTTGTCCATGTTATATGTCCAGAGCATGATCTTAGTTCTTGCATATTGATCATCTAACTTTAAGATTTCAGAAAGTATCTCATAAACAATTCTCCTGACGTGGTTGCTAATGTAGTTGAAATCATTATCTTTGCTGATAATATGGAACCAAGAATTAATTGCTGTCTCTGAGCTGAACATTCGTTTAATATCATTATTTTTCATTAGTTCTTTGCTTTTTACAATCAATAAAAGCATGTTCATTATGTACTGATATTCCTTCATATTTTGATATTCCTGATCTCTCTCAGTCACATACTTTATTGCCTTGTAAATAAAGTTTAAAATGAATAGAATTCTTTTATCAAATCTGTTAACTTGATCCTTAGAAATAGATCTCACAAGTCTTTCAAAAACCTCAACGATTTTTCATTTAGCAAGTGAAAATCAAAATCCATTCATTGTTTGACTGTCACATTTATTGTTTTGAGGTTCATTCTTATTTTGATCATTTTGTACCTTCAATAAATGATAAGAAAACTTGTAAACTGATTCATTTCTTAAAATGCTTAAATATTTAGATATCTGTTTCGCTTTAGGAAAGTTAAATAATATTTTCATATTATTATCGTTTAAATCTTTATTCTTTTCTTTAATCTCTTCTTTAATCTCTTCTTTGATCCCTTCTTTGATCCCTTCTCCATTTTCTTTTGTTGTCTTATTTTCATTATGTTCTCCAATCTGTGTAATCAAAGTAAGAAGATTTTGGTAAGGATTTTTCTTTTGATCGTCTGCTTCATTTTGTAGTTCTTTGACCAAGATGTGTCCTATACTTTTGTATACTTTAGCAAACAACTCCTTCGTATAATATGTAGTTTTATATTCTCCTAAGCCCTCAACACAACTCAGGAAGAACTCAGAATGGTATCTGTTAAGTTTATCATTCCACCACTTCATTCAAAATAATTTGTGGCTAAAGTACCAAAGCCGAACGCAAGTCTGTTGGTCGTTATACATTAAAAAGCCCAACAATTTATAAATTTTGATAACCAACTTATTTATCGTTATATTTTGTCTTATAATTTTTAAGGTTGAGTTTCATCTGATCTTGTAAAGAAGTTCTGCAAGGATTATTGCAAATCTTGAATCAATATTTTGTTCTCTTAGACTATCTTTATTTTTTTGAATTTCAGCAATCTTATCAATTAATTTGGTGATGTCGTCATGATTTTCAGTATTTCTCATGATTTCTCAATTATGTATTGAAACAATGGCATTTTGAACAATCTGAGCAAAATCAGTAAATTCTCAATCATTCTCTTGGGCCTGACTGTTAGCTTTTGACCACAATTCAACCAACATCTGATCGGTTGGTTTGTGTTTGACTTCGATCAGTAGTGAATCCTCAGACTTTGATTGCAGATGAAAAAGAGTTTCAAAAAGTAGGTCTGTGAAATCTTCATCGAATGGAATGTCAACATATTTTAAAATAAGCAAGATGATTCACTTTTCAATCGTTTGCTCATTAATCCTCAAACAAGTACAAAGATCAGACTTGAACTTAGTTTCTTCAAAAAGTAAACCCTTGAATCCATTCTTGGTGATGAGTCTCAAGATTGCAGCAACAAGTTGCTTCTGGTTAGTTTCAACCACAACATCTCTTTCGTATCACTCGTTATCTACTATTCTGCTGTGATTAGTTGTGAATGTATAACCAAAGTATGTTTGTGCATCGCCTGGTTCGAAATCAAAAGCATTAGGAATTGCATAGACATCAAAGTCTTGAAGTAGACAAACCAATAAAGACCCAATTGCAGTCTGCAGTCTGTCTCCTTTGCTCATTTGATCATGGCAATTTGACAACAGTGTTATTGATTCGACTGCAAATCTTATTTGGTTAATATTCTTTAAATCAGTTGTCTTTCCTAGCTGATTGTAAATGTGTTGTTTTATTAAAAGGATTTGAGCTTCGTTAAGTTTTGGCAATTGAATGTTTGAATTAAAATAGCAAGATCTGAGCAGTCCAACTACTACTTCTAAGAAATGAAACGATTCATCAGGGATATCCAGAACTTCAATTAAAGAATTGATGTCATACTTTTGTTGGATTATTTTAATTATGTCTTTATCTTGAGATCGACACAAAGCAGCATCAACAAGCATATCTTCTAGCTTAAAATGATTAATAAGTTTAAGATTCGTGAAAAATTCGTAACAATCAACCTTATTTCTGAAAAGTTGTTGAACAGATGTTGAAAAGAATAGGACTGACTTGTTATTTTTATGATTCATATCTAAATGTCACTAGTTATAGACAAGGACTTACTTTCAACTTCATTTAAAATATTTTTATATGTTGCCAAATAGAAATTAGCTAATGCTTTAATTTCAATCTCTTCAAAGTACTGTTGATACATTTTATCATAAATATTTTTTATTAGATAAGAGTTGACAATCTGATCTGAAGTTATGTGTTTGAAACATTCCAAAAAGTTCAGTTCTTGCTCCCCAACTATTATCTATAGTTTATCAAACTTGAGAATAACGCGAGTTTTAATTTGTTATAATTATACAAATATAATGTAGGAGATTATTGAATTTAAAATAAAATAGGTTAACAGATATATCAAACTAAAAGTAAATGAGCCAATCAGGAAAAGAAATATGTTATGAACTAATAACTTGTATATTACGATGCAATATACTTATTTTCACTTTATTGAATGGGATATTATAATCTAATTAAAATCATTGTGAATTATTAATTGGATAATTGAGATTTAAGTTGTATATTGTAATATATTATAATGTTAAGGATATATTTTAAGTAGATCCAATTTGAAGCAAGGTAAATGAAAAGAAATTTATGAATTTGTTAAACTCAATTTTACTTTCTTTAAGTAACTCTTTTCATATTTTTAAACAAAAATGAATGTGACAAAGAATATTATGATGAAGTAGCTGAATTAATCATATCAGTTCTTAATATTTCAAATAGTTAAAAAAATTAATATCTATTTCAATATTTTTATTAAAATTTTCAACAATCCGAAATGGATTTTTCAAATTCAGATCTGAATTAAAAAACTATGTTTTGTCGAGAAAAAATTTAAGCAGTAATTGTATTTTACAAGAAAAGCCGATTGAGAGAAATCACTATCAATTTGTATCTATCAAGGTTTACTTTTAACAAACAATGATAGATTTATTTTTAATTATCATACATTAAACGATTGGATGATTATTTTGTATATATAAAAATTGTTTTGAACATCTTTAAAATCTTTCTGTTTCCAAACGTTGAGTGAATTCAGAAGATTCCTAAGTAAAAGCAAAGATTCACACATTTTAAATAAAATGACTTCTAATTTTTAAACTTAAATACATTAAGTAAAATTTTAGATTTTAAGAGCGAAATATTCGATAAAAATCTGAGTGAAAGCCAAATTCTATAATCTTGTGTTTATATTTAGATTACTATAATCTATCACCAAAATTATATTATATCCCCTATTTGTTATCAGTTTTCTTATTATGATAGAGATTTACTTTGCATAAATTAAATTTAGAATAAGTAAAAAGTAAATGGAGCACAAATACTTATTTGATTAATTTTGTAATCAAATTATGATATAAAAACTAAATTAATATATCTAATAAAAACATAAATAATAATTCGATTTTATATAAACTTTATTATCGATAAGTACTTGATGGCTACAAATTCATACTTAGTATTGAATAATTTTATAGTCGATAAATCAGCTTTGTAAATAATAAAAATGCTTCTTCGTCTAAAAATAAACAGGAAGATTCGTTACATAAGCCTAAAATGAGAACTCCAAGCCCATACCCAACTTAAGTCACTTTGCATATTTTTACCTTAACATTCATTTGTCTGAATCATGCATGCTTTGGCATAACCTTTATTTTCAAATGCTTATTAATCATACTCAGATAAAACAGCATTAGGTTATTGTTTTCTTTTCAATATTCAACCTTCGAATTATAAAATTTATTGACAAATGCGCTTAAAGATTCATCTGAATAGCAGTTGATTGCTATATAAACAGGTTAGACATCTCGAATATCAAAAGCATTATCCCAATTTTATAAGCTTCAAATTGCTGATTCTACTCATATATTTTTTATGTAGCTTTGAAATATTTAATTTTTATTTAAATACAAGTTATGGTGTTTGATCATTAAATTTTTAAGTAATATTTATTTTACTTATATAACTACAGTTATGCCAGATCTTAAGTTCTACAAAAACTTGATACTAAGAAGCTTTAATAGATGAGCATAACAATGACCAGAAGTCAAATCCAGCAATACTATGATAACTTTGTCATTATGATTGCTTTTATTTTTGCATGCAACATCAACAGTTAAAATAAGTAGTGAGTATATCTTTGAATGTTCAGATATCGTTGGTATCAGATTATTGAGTTTACATAAGGAACGCATTCATGCTGTCTAAATGTCTATGACGCTTCAATGCTTATTAGATGTAACATTGTAAAGGTTATTCCTGTAGATTTACGTTCAAGTATTTAGGGAACAAGCTTTTTAATTATTTGCTATTACTTAGTTTCGGAGTTGACTCAAATTGAAGTCTGAGTATTCGGTTTAATAAAGTATACAATTAGCTAAATTACTCAATTAAAATTGTAAAATTGCTTAATATAAATTGTTGATTTACTCTGATTATAACTTCAAATTTATGTTCAAAGGAATACTTTAGCTAAATATTAATATACGTTATTTAAAAGACAATATTCATCTTATCATTTATTTGAGCCAAATCGGAGGTACTTATTTATATCTTTACTCATTCAACTGCCTTGAGCAACAAGGATATTGCTTAGGCCAATCATTGGAGTTAGTCACTATTTTAATGTCGCTTACCACTCATGCTTAGAAAGAAATATCAAAACTTTGATGAATTATTTGCATCTTCTTCAAAGCTAACTGCTAATTCATCAACAATGGCAGCTAAAACTTTTTTCTTTCAGAACTCTTCAATGTGCTGATAAAGTAGTTGATAAGCATTGCTTAGGTTTTTGTTGAATCTCGCTTGGAACTAATTTAAATTTAGATTTTGCTTGTGATTATTAAAATAATACAGAATGGAATGACTGATTATTAATATAACTAAAACTAAGTTTTTTTAATGTTTTAATTTACTTATTTTAAGATATCAATTAAAATTATAAATTATTAATGTGAATAAGCTTAATAGTTGTTGATTTTTAATTATATTATTGAATTAATCATTATTTGATTTGATACATACAAGTAGCTTTCAACAATTTAAATTAGTAACAAGCATCGAATTACTTAAAATTAATAAATATATCTACTTTTAAACTAATACAATATTTTATCACAAACAGTTAAAGAAGACATAATAAATGAACACTTAGATTTTTTCTTAGATTTATTTTAAAAGATTATTATTTCTTCTAAATTCAATAATTCAAACAAATATAGCTTTTGATAAAAATATCGAAAAATTTTACTTTAGTAATTTTAATTGATTTAAGTTATTAATGTTTGTTCTCAAAATAGTTTAAGCAAATTATGTTAAATACTTTGCTCAAGTAAAATATGAGATTTTAATAACTTATCGATAATCAATTAAACACATTACTATTTAATTATCCAAACCCCAATTAATGGAGCTGGTGTTAAATCAAAGATATATTATATACTCCTTTCAAGCTAATATCGTATAGGAGTTCTTTAACTTAATTAGTTACTTTATGAATAAGGTTTTAAGAAAAGAAAATAAATTAATTTTTGATTTCTAAATTTATGAAATAGCAACTACCTTCTTTCAAACTTTGTTCTAATTTTGAAACAAATAATAATAAAAACATCTGTTAATTTGATATCTGCTTTCATTTCAATATAAAATGTAAATAGTACCGAATTCTGCACCTTAATAATTAAAGTGACTGGTATATTACAAATCTAAAATGTGCAATATTAGAATCAATAATTTATTCGTCTGCTATAGATTAGTTAATATTTGGGCAATAGTAAAAAGACAATCTGTATTAAAGTATGTGGTTGTCTAACAACAACTCTTAATGTATGAGACCATGCAACACTTTCTTAAACATTTAATTACCTTCCAATCTGACATATTATCCAGTGCTATCTTCCAAATGTTGTTGTCTCTATTATTCTTATATTTACCCCACCTCTGTGCCAATACACCAATAGAATCATCAAAAGCAACACTCATCATATCTCCAATTCTGTTTAATTCATGCCCTGAATAGTATGGGTCTAGTGAGTGGAGTGAAAAGAGGTAGTGTTGGGAGTGGTGGGGGTCGTACACTCAGGCCTATACAAAAGCAAATTTATGCACATGATCGAACATCCAGTATACATTTAAGGTACCAATTGCTGGCAGCAAGTAGCCAATATTAAATTGATTATTAGATTATTTGTAATATAAAGTCTGCCTATCAAATTAAATATTGATCTCCTCTAAAATATAGAGTTCAGCAGCCAGCAAAAAGATTGCTAAAACTAAGAAAATTTGTGATTAACATACCTTAAAAATCTTTTCTACCCTCTAATTTTCCAAAAATAAAATATTGAGAGGAGTAAAAA
>JAQGFW010024807.1:0-12836 GCA_030463445.1 Euplotes aediculatus
AGTTATATTGATTCGCTGGAACTTATCGGGAATGTAATCCTGGCACAAACCGGCAAACACGATTCAACGATGATTGTATTGCTGCATCGCAACCTGGATGATTCCGCTGTGGTGAAAGAACGTCCGAGGTATTATACCAAAGTGGACAGCGCCGGAAATTTTCATTTTCATAACCTGGCACCCGGTACCTACAACCTGTTTGCTTTGAAAAATGAAGGGGTGCCCCAGTATGGTGATCCCACCCAGTTGTTTGCCTTTTATGGACAGACATTAGTATTGAACGACCAGCAACCTGCTCCGATTCAACTCTACGCATACGCAGAACCCGCGCCCCCTACACCGCCTAAAAAACAAGCGGCACCAACAACGAATCGCAGAAAAGAAAAAGAAGAAGAACAGGACCGCCGCCTGCGATTTGGTCTCAACCTGGAAAACAGTACCCTCGATGTATTGAAAACCCTGGTGCTGAATTTCCCGGATTCCCTGAAACGTTTCGACAGCTCCAAACTGATCCTGACGGATGAACAGTTCAAACCGCTTAGCTACCGCCTTGAAGTGGATAGCACAGGAAAACTTTACTCCCTTTTCTACAACTGGCCGATTGACCAGGGATTCAGACTGATTGCACAGGAAGGAATGGCGGAAGACAGCCTGGGCAAATCGATTTTAAAAACCGATACGGTTACTTTCCGTACGATGAAGGACAGCGATTATGGCAGCATCCGTTTCCGCTTCCCGAATATTGATACCAGCCAGTATCCGGTATTACAACTGGTGCAGAATGATAAGGTAGCGTACAGTTATCCGATTCCCGGCAAGGAACTACGCATTGCGCGATTCCGTCCGGCAGAATTCGAGATCCGCATTCTCTTTGATGAAAACCAGAATGGCAAATGGGATTATGGCAGCTTTTTCGGTGAAAAAAGACAACCGGAGAAAGTGAAAGCTGTAGGTAAGAAAATAACCATCAAGGCCAACTGGGACAATGAGATCGATATCACCCTGTAGATGCTTAATTTTGCCGGATGCAGTTACCCTCTGTCTTATTGGAACAAGCGGTGAATGAGTTCAGCAAATTACCAGGAATCGGAAAGAAAACAGCCCTTCGACTGGTATTGCATCTACTCAAACAGGAACCTGAAAAAGTGGAAGCCTTTGGCGCAGCGCTTTTACGGATGCGAACAGATACCCATATCTGCCAGCGTTGCTATAATATCTCCGACAGCCTGCTCTGTTCTATCTGCTCCAATCCGATGCGCAAGCAGGAAATTATTTGCGTAGTGGAATCCATCCGCGATGTGATTGCGATTGAAAGCACGCAGCAGTATAGTGGCACCTATCATGTGCTCGGAGGCATCATTTCTCCCCTGGATGGTATCGGACCTGATCAACTGTATATTGAACAACTAGTTAAACGTGTTCGGGAAGAAGGTATCCAGGAACTGATATTCGCCCTTAACCCAACGATCCAGGGAGATACCACGATCTACTACATTCAAAAAAAGATACAACCCTCCACGGTGAAGGTTACAACCATTGCCAGGGGCATCGCGTTTGGCGGTGAATTGGAATACGCCGATGAAATGACCCTCGCCCGCAGCCTGCAGCATAGAATGCCGGTGGAGAATCTCAAAGTATAGGCAGCTTTTCCCTATCTTTGCCCTGCCAGGGGGATTTGTTTATTGTTCGACCTGGCAACGCCAACAGCGCTTAATTGAACTAATAAACGCCTCCAGAAACTCCTTCTATTTGTTTCCCCCGCGTTTTTAGTGCATGCCTCCTGTTGGTCTCAACAACTGTTGATTAACCGATTATGAAAGACATTCGTAAAGCACTGGAGCAACGCATCCTGATTATTGATGGCGCCATGGGTACCATGATCCAACGGCATCGCCTGAGTGAAGCAGATTACCGCGGAGAACGGTTCAAAGACTGGCCATCCGATCTGAAGGGAAACAACGACCTTCTCTGTCTCACGCAGCCCGCTATTATCGAAGGCATTCACCGTGAATACCTGGATGCAGGTGCCGATATCATCGAAACCAATACCTTCAATTCACAACAGGTAAGTCTGGCTGATTATAACATTCAGGCACTGGCACACGAAATCAATCTTGCAGCTGCCAGCATCGCCAAAAAAGCGGCGGATGATTTTACCGCCAAAGATCCATCCAAACCCCGTTTCGTGGCTGGCGCGATTGGACCCCTTAATAAAACACTCAGTCTCTCACCGGATGTAAATAATCCCGGTTTCCGCGGACTCTTATGGGATGAAGCAGTGGATGCCTATTACGAGCAAATTGACGGACTGGTACAGGGCGGTATTGATCTGATCCTGATTGAAACCATTTTTGATACGCTGAATGCCAAGGCAGCCATCTTCGCCGTAAAAAAATATTTCCAGGATCATCCCGGTCAGCCTGAGCTGCCCATCATGATCAGTGGCACCATCACCGATGCTTCCGGCCGTACCTTATCGGGACAAACATTGGAAGCCTTTTATATTTCCGTAATGCACGCGCATCCTTTGAGTGTGGGACTGAACTGCGCCCTGGGTGCTGCAGATATGCGTAGTCATATAGAAGAACTGAGCCAAATCGCAGCCTGTTACACATCCGCCTATCCGAATGCAGGTTTGCCCAATGCCATGGGCGAATACGATGAACAACCCGAACAAACCGCAAATTTCCTGGAAGACTGGGCTCGCGAAGGATTTGTGAATATTGTTGGTGGATGTTGTGGTACAACACCAGATCATATCCGCCATATTGCAGAACACGTGAAAAAATTCAAGCCACGCGCTTTACCCGTCATTGCAACTGAAACTGAAGCATGAGTACGATTTATCCCTTTCTGCGCCTGTCTGGTTTAGAACCACTGGTAGTTCGACCGGAAACCAATTTTGTAAACATTGGAGAGCGCACCAACGTAACCGGATCCAAAAAATTCGCAAGACTGATTCGTGATAACCAATACGAGGAAGCTCTCTCCGTTGCCCGCCAGCAGGTGGAAAACGGTGCGCAGATCCTCGATGTTAACATGGACGATGCACTGCTGGATGGTGTGCAGGCTATGACCAAATTCCTGAACCTGCTGCAGAGTGAACCGGATATCGCCCGCATTCCCATCATGATCGACTCCTCCAAGTTTGAGATCATTGAAGCAGGTTTAAAATGTGTGCAGGGTAAATGCATCGTGAACTCCATCTCAATGAAAGAAGGAGTGGAAAAATTCAAGCGGGAAGCCAATATCTGCAGGCTCTTCGGTGCTGCGGTAGTGGTGATGGCATTTGATGAACAGGGACAGGCAGATACCTTGCAGCGCCGGGTGGACATCTGCTCACGCGCTTATGAAATTCTGGTAAAGGAAGTGGGCTTTGATCCGCAGGATATCATTTTTGATCCGAATGTTTTTGCTGTAGCAACCGGCCTGGAAGAACATAATAATTACGGTGTCGATTTTATTGAAGCTACCCGCATCATCAAACAAAAAATGCCACTAACCAAAATAAGTGGCGGGGTGAGTAATCTATCCTTTTCCTTCCGCGGCAATGACCATGTTCGCGAAGCCATGCACAGTGTATTTCTGTTTCATGCCATAAAAGCTGGTATGGATATGGGTATTGTAAATGCAGGGCAGCTGGTGGTATATGATGAAATTGAACCGGAGCTTCGGCGCTTATGCGAAGACGTTATTCTGAACCGGAATAATGACAACAACGAAGCCACTGAAAAACTGATCTCCTTCGCAGAATCTGTAAAAGCCAAGGGAAAAGTGACAGTGAAAGATGAAAGCTGGAGAAAGGAACCCGTTGAAGCAAGATTGACCCACTCACTTATCAATGGTATTACCGAATATATAGAAATTGATACGGAAGAAGCAAGACAGAAATACCCAAGACCACTGGATGTGATAGAAGGACCATTGATGGATGGTATGAATGTGGTGGGTGATCTATTTGGTGCCGGAAAAATGTTTCTTCCGCAGGTAGTAAAAAGCGCCAGGGTAATGAAAAAAAGTGTGGCCTGGCTGACACCCTTTATTGAGGAAGAAAAACGTAACAATCCGGCAGCGCAACAGGGTTCAGCAGCGAAAGTTTTATTGGCCACCGTAAAAGGAGATGTACATGATATCGGAAAAAATATTGTTGGAGTAGTATTAGGCTGTAATGGCTATGATATCATCGATCTGGGCGTAATGGTACCCGCAGATAAAATACTGGAAACAGCCGTAAAAGAAAATGTTGACATCATTGGTTTAAGTGGATTGATTACCCCCTCTCTTGATGAAATGGTGCATGTTGCGCATGAAATGAAGCGCCGGAATATGAAGCAGCCCTTGCTGATTGGTGGTGCTACTACCAGCCGCATGCATACGGCCGTAAAAATCGCGCCGCAATATGACAATGGCGTGATTCATGTACTGGATGCATCCCGTAGTGTAACGGTAGCCAGTTCGTTGTTAAGTTATGAACAAAGAGGTAAATTATTGAACGATACAGTTGCGGAATACCAGCAACTGCGCCAGGATTTCGAGAAGAAAAAAACCATCAAAACCTATCTCGATTTTGAAAAAGCAACTGCCAACAAAGTGGCCATCGACTGGTCGGGTTATGAGCCGGTAAAACCACAGTTCACCGGGACAAAAGTATTACAACAGGTACCCTTAAACGAATTGGTACCTTATATCGACTGGGCTCCTTTTTTCATTGCCTGGGAACTGGGAGGCCGTTTCCCTCAATTGCTGGAAGATGAAGTAATCGGGAAAGAAGCGACCAAACTTTATCAGGATGCGCAAGCCCTGTTGCAGAAGATTGTGGACGAAAAATGGCTGAATGCAAGAGCTGTAGCTGGTTTCTGGCCGGCTGTTTCAACAGGTAACAGCATCCGTTTACATACCGATGAAAGTTATTATAACCTGGAATGTTTGCGACAGCAGATAAAAAAAGCACCAGGGCAACCGAATTTCTCACTGGCAGATTTTATTGCTCCAGAATCTGCCGGTAAGCAGGATTATATCGGCGCTTTCTCTGTAACCATTGAAGGCATTGAACCGCATTTGCAGCGCTTTGTAGACCAGCACGATGATTATAATAAAATCATGTTACAGGCACTGGCCGACCGATTCGCCGAAGCATTGGCGGAATGGCTCCATGCAAAAGTGCGGACCGACTGGTGGGGATATGCAAAAGAGGAACAACTCACCAATGAAGAATTGATTAAAGAGAAATATATGGGTATTCGTCCGGCTCCGGGTTATCCTGCCTGTCCGGATCATACAGAAAAATACAAGCTCTTCCACCTGCTTGGGGGCGAAGAAACGACCGGCATCATGTTAACTGAATCGCTGGCGATGTATCCGGCCGCCTCTGTATGCGGCTGGTATTTCGCACATCCGCAAAGTCAGTATTTTGGTGTCGGAAAAATCAAAGAGGATCAGCTGGAAGATTATGCAAACAGAAAAGGGCTGTCGGTAGAAGAAATAACCCGCTGGTTAAGGCCGATCCTTGAAGATTAAGCAACTCGTAAATCAATAAGCCATGAACTGGTTATTACTTGTCATTGCCGGATTGTTTGAAGTTGGATTTGCGACCTGCCTGGGTAAGGCAAAAGAAACTAGCGGAACTACCTCCACTTACTGGATGATTGGGTTCTTTGTTTGCCTTTCCATCAGTATGTTCCTGTTGTATAAAGCAACCCAAACTTTACCAATCGGAACAGCATATGCTGTCTGGACGGGCATAGGTGCAGTAGGAACCGTATTGGTAGGCATCTTTTATTTCCGCGAGCCAGCGGAATTCTGGAGATTGTTTTTTCTGACCACCCTGATCGCCTCAATAATCGGACTAAAATTTGTTTCCTCACAATAGTCCCAGTTCCAGCAATTCCATCAGGCAGGTAGTGGCATTAAAGCAGAAATGAATCAGCACACCATACCAGAGTGTATTCATACGTTGCCGCAACCAACCCAGAAATAAAGCGAAAGGTAGTAGCCAAAGGAATGAAATCAGGCTCATGTGAATGATTGCAAACAACAGGGCAGTGAGTACTACAGCCTGCCGGCTATGCATAATTTTCATCAGGCCTGCCTGAATGATCCCCCGGTAGGCAAGTTCTTCGGAAAAAGCAGGAACCAGCGCAATCAGGATAAACATGGTTGTTTTTGGATAAGCAAGATGACGGAAAGAAGAATAGTAATACAGTTCCCGTTCAAATATTTTTTCATTGATCCATTTTACACCAAAGTTCACCACCATAGCTGCGCCAATTGCAACCAGAACCAGCAGGAATACCCGCCACCAGGCAAAATTATTCCAACGAATCAGTGGTTTGATTTCCGGCCAGAGCAGGTATCCGAAAAAAAATCCGCAGCTAAGTAAAAATCCATCGATCAATACCAGTCCGGTTATGGTTTCACCGGCAGGAGGCCAGAAATTAAAAAGCAGGCAAACAAAGAGATTGATACTGAAAAAAATTACGACGATCAGTCGGTACCGCTCATAAGCACCCTCCCATTCTTCCGATGGAACGGTTGGCTGGCCACACTGATGGCAGATCACTTCCTCAGGTTGCAGCAGGGTTCCGCAGGCATTGCATTCATATCCGGATTCGAGTTCTTCCATCCAGTTATTTTTTTTCAAACAACCACCAGAGACTCTTGCGTGGCTTTTTTTGATAATTGGTGCCGATGTATTTGCTGATATGATCCATAGCTTCATTCATATCATCGGTCAGTAATACCAGGTCGAGGTCGTGCTCTCCAATTGTTTTTTGTTCTTTCATAAACTGGAGATAGTCCATCAATGGCTGATAAAATGCTTTACCGACCAACACGATTGGAAACTGTATGATCGTTTTGGTTTGCACCAGGGTGAGTGTTTCAAAAAATTCATCCATTGTACCTACTCCACCCGGCATGATGATAAAAGCATAGGAATATTTAACCAGCAATACTTTGCGAACAAAAAAATGTTCAAAGGTGATGGATTTATTGAGGTAGGGATTGGCCTTCTGTTCGAAAGGCAGTTGAATATTGCAGCCAACAGAATAACCGCCTACTTCAAAAGCACCCCGATTGGCAGCTTCCATTACGCCGGGGCCACCGCCTGTCATGGTCGTAAATCCCAGACCAGCGATTCGACGTCCGCATTCACGGGCCAGCTCATAATAGGGGTGATCTTCGGCAAACCTTGCAGAACCAAATACGGTAATGCAGGGACCCACAAAGTGAAGCGTCCGGAATCCTTTAATGAACTGCCGGAACACCTTAAATGCAAAACCTAATTCATAACTGCGGGGCTTGGGACCTTCGAGGTAGAAAAGTTCTTTTGGAGGAATTATCGGTTGTTGAGGCGCCATTTCAATAAATTTGAACAATCGGAAACCAATATAATAAATGAAACGGGTTATGCGAATTATATCTTACAATGTAAATGGATTGCGGGCAGCAATGAATAAGGGATTTGTCGACTGGTTGAAAACAGATCCTGCTGACATCATCTGTTTGCAGGAAACCAAGGCACATAAAGAGAATGTGAACCATGCAGCCATCACAGAACTGGGATTTCATGATTACTGGTATTCAGCAGAAAAGAAAGGATACAGCGGAGTGGCCATCTTTTCCAAAATCAAACCCGATCTGGTACAGATGGGAAATGGCTTTATGCAAAGTGATGCGGAAGGCAGAGTGATCCGGGCAGATTACGGCGATATCACGCTGATCAATGCCTATTTTCCATCGGGCACATCGGGAGATGAACGGCAGGGATACAAATACCAGTGGCTGGAGGAATTTTTCGGTTACACGGAACAGTTACGAAAAGAAAGACCGAAACTGATTGTATGCGGCGACTGGAATATTGCACATAAAGAGATTGATATTCATGATCCGAAAGGGAATAAAAAATCATCCGGATTTCTTCCTGAAGAGCGTGCCTGGATGGATAGTTTTTTCAATGCCGGATGGGTAGACAGTTTTCGAGAGTTTCATCCCGAACCGCATCGTTACAGCTGGTGGAGTCAGCGTTTCCCCAGTGTGCGGTTGAATAACAAGGGATGGCGTATTGACTATATCAATGTGACGAAAGAATTACAAGATCAATTATTGGATGCAGAAATTTTTCCGGATGTAAAACACAGTGATCATTGTCCGGTTTACCTAAAACTCAAGAATTAATCATGTTTATTTACAATGTTACGATACAGGTAACCTGGAGCATTCATGAAGACTGGCTGAGCTGGATGACTGGAGTTCATATGCAGGAAGTGGTGGACACCGGTTGTTTTGAGAGCGCTCGGCTACTGCGGTTGGTGGAAGTGGATGAAACAGATGGTCCTACCTATGCGGCACAATATACGGCAGCATCCAAAGCGCTTTATAACAGCTATATCAGTAACCATGCAGAAATATTGAGAAAAAAAAGCTATGAACGCTGGGGAGATCAGTTTATCGCATTTCGCTCAGTTATGCAGCAGGTTTTTCCCGCCAATTTCTAACGTTTCGCTGGAATGCAGCATAGATGCGGGTTCCAGCGATCTAAAAGAGGATAAATAAATCTGAAAAAAAATTTGGTGGAAGTAAAAACCGTATATATTTGTTCTGCTTAAAATTCTAAAATTTCACACTATGAACAAAGCTGAATTAATCGCGAAACTCGCTGACGATGCAGAAATCACCAAGACACAAGCAAACGCTGCCCTGGATTCCTTCATCGAGGCAGTAACCAAGACCCTGAAAGGTGGTGGAAAAGTTACCCTGGTAGGTTTCGGTACCTTCTCTGTAAGCAAAAGAGCTGCTCGTAATGGTCGTAACCCACAGACCGGGGCAGTTATCAAGATTAAGGCTAAAAAAGTTGCCCGCTTCAAGGCTGGTAAAGAACTGTCTTCTAAATTATAACCGGAGGCATCTCCAGCAGATGCCGCTTTCCGGGGAAAGGGAATGGGTTTTACCTGTTCCCTTTCTGTTTTTTATGTACCTTTGCCGTCTAAATTTTTTATTATGGGTAGAGGAGATAAAAAAACCAAGAAAGGTAAAATCTTCAAAGGTTCTTTTGGCAAAAGCCGTCCGGCTCGTCCAGCTCAGGCTAAAAAAGCCGCTGCAGCTGCTGAAAAGAAAGCGTAAAGAGGTTGAATGGCTGGATGGTTATGGCGCGAGGCGTTCTATCTTCCATCCACCATTATCTTCCATTGTATATTGAATCCGGTCGTGCAGGCGACTGGGTCTTCCCTGCCAGAACTCCACAATAAGGGGCTTCACTCTGTATCCGCCCCAATGCAGTGGACGTGGTATTTCCTTTCCCTCAAATGCTGTTTTAAGCTCCTTTTCTTTTTCTTCCAGTTGTTGACGGTTTTCAATCACCTGGCTCTGCGGTGATGTCCAGGCGCCAATCCGGCTGCCTTCAGGTCTGCTATGAAAGTATTCATCACTTTCTGCTGCAGTCACTTTATGAATCAAACCGGTAATCCGAACCTGCCGCTCCAGTTCTTTCCAGAAAAATACCAGGCAGGCGCGGGGATTCTCTTCCAGTTGCTGGCCCTTGAAGCTATGATAGTTGGTATAGAATACAAATCCCTCCGCATCATATCCTTTTAATAAAACGATTCTGGCAGCAGGAAAGCCGTCAGCAGACGCAGTAGCGAGGGTCATGGCATTCACTTCCTCAATATCACTCTTCAGTGCTTCCTGCCACCAGCTGGTGAACTGGGCGACCGGATCCCTTGCTACATCAGCTTCCGTTAAACTATGTTGTTTGTAATCTTTCCGGATAGCAGCAATAGAGTGGGACATATAAAAATTTGGCAGCAAAGTTATTCAACCTGCTGCCAATTTCCATGTCGATTTTAGTTGTTTATCAGATAGCCGAATCTTCTCTATCGGCAGATCCGGATAATTGTGTGGCTTTTGCCAATAATTGCTCGATTTCTGCAATTCGACGCATCTGGCTGTGTAGTTTGTTATGCTGTTCTGCTACCTGCTGCAGATCCGTATTCAGTTCTTCCAGGTAACTGGTCTTTTTCTGTAATTGCTGCCGCTGGAAATTTGTTTCACGCAACTTGTCTTCCAGTTCTGCGGATGAACGGGTTAAACGCTGATTTTCTTCCAACAGGTGCAGGTATTTCAGTTTGAATTCATCCAGCTCCTTGGTCACCTTGAAATAGGAATCCTGTAATTCAGCATAACTGGTTCCTTCTTTCTGTGAATGAGAAACATGCGTCTCCAGCTTATGCATTTTTTCCAGCAGGCTGTTGTAATCAGCATATACTTTCTCCAAACGCTGCTGCATCTCTTCACAAAGGCGATTTTGTTGCCGGAGGCCGCGGATTTCCTGTTCTTTTTCCATCAGATTACCCCGCAGTTCACCCACCTGGCGGTTAAGTGTTTCATTCTGAAGGGTAAGTTCCTGATGCTTCAGCTCCATTGATTTGAGCTGGTCTATTTGTCCGAGTAATTGCTGTATATGCTGGTTGTACTGCTGTACATGCTGCTGGGTTTCACGTAGTTGACCGAGGTAGTCGAGTTGATTTTCTTCTTTCGGTGCAGCAGCTTTGGTAAGGGTAGCCTGTACTTCCAGTAATTCTTCCCGCTCAGCGCGTAAAGAATCGATTTCAATGGAAAGAAACTCTTCGTTTTCTTTCACTTTGTTCAATTCGTGCTGGTACCTGGCAAGATCCTGCTGTTGTTTAAGAATTCTTTTTTCCAGTTCCTCTGTATCGTTGAAATATTTGAGCTTCCATTCATCAGCCTCCTGTAAGGCAGAGCCGGAACCGTTTTCACCAATCTGAAGTTTGGTATTTCGGCGCGATGTTATAAAGAGATGAATAGCAAATCCAAGCGCGATAGCTCCCAACTGGAAAATGATGATTTCAGAAATTCCCATGGATATGTCGGTTACCAATAAATTCAATAAAGTCCTCATAATGGTCGGTGTTTTTCGAAGTACAACCTAATCGTGAGCTTCCAGAGGATGTTGAAACGTGGGATTAAAAAACCACCCTCGTGAGGTGGTTTTTCAGTATGCAAAATAGCATGCTTCATTGAATTAAGCAAGCAGGGCGCGGCTTTCGAGTAAAACTACGTATCATCCCTTCACCAGGGTGCCTACTCCTTCTCCCATTACAACCCGCATGAGGTTCCCTTTCTTGTTCATATCGAATACGATAATGGGCAGGTTGTTCTCCATACAGAGCGTAAAAGCCGTCATATCCATCACTTTAAGATTTTTGCTAATACATTCTTTAAAGGTGATGGAATCAAATTTGGTTGCCGTAGGGTCTTTTTCAGGATCGGCTGTATAAATGCCGTCTACACGGGTACCTTTCAGGATGACATCCGCTTTAATTTCAATTGCTCTTAAAGAACCGGCTGTGTCAGTGGTGAAATAGGGGTTACCGGTTCCGGCCCCAAATATCACGATCCGGTGTTTTTCCAGGTGCCGGATGGCCCTTCTGCGAATGTAGGGCTCAGCAATTTGTTCCATCTTGATGGCGCTCTGCAAACGGGTAAACAGGCCTTCTTTTTCCAATCCGGCCTGCAGTGCCATACCATTGATAACGGTTGCCAGCATCCCCATATAATCACCATGGGCACGCTCAATACCGGTTTCCGCTTCATTCATTCCACGGTAGATATTACCACCTCCGATTACCAGGGCCAATTCTACTCCGGCTGCTGCAACCGCTTTGATTTCTTGAGCATACTGGGCGATTATGGCAGAATTCAGGGGCTCATAGCCGTTGGTGCCGGCCTCCCCCATCAGGGCCTCGCCCGATAGTTTCAACAGGATTCTTTTGTACTTGGGTTGCATGTGCGCTGTTTTACAGTGTGGTGCAAAGAAAGGAATTTTTATCTTTCCGAAATGACGGAAACAGGTAATGAATCAGTGAGTGCCGTAATCCGGATCACCGGATTGAATAAGTATTACGGTACCAAACAGGTATTGAACCAGATAGACCTGTCCATTTACCCCGGACAGGTAATCGGTTATATCGGTCCGAACGGAGCGGGTAAAAGCACAACGGTAAAAATTTTATGCGGACTAATTTCCGATTTTGAAGGAGAAGTGCTGGTGAATGGCGTAAATATTCAGCAGGATCCTGTGGCCGTAAAAAAAATGATCGGATATGTGCCGGAGCTGGCAGAACTCTATGAAGTATTAACACCCATAGAATTTCTGGAACTGATGGCAGGCCTCTATCAGCTGGATCCTGCAGTAAGCGGACCGAGGATTGAAAAAATGCTGCAGGCCTTCGGTTTAGGTCCTAACATGCATTCCCGGATGGATACCTTCAGCAAAGGGATGCGACAGAAAGTATTACTGATTGCAGGTTTATTACATGATCCCTCTATCATCATACTGGATGAACCACTCAGCGGGCTGGATGCCAACAGCGTGATTATTGTAAAAGAACTGATAAGTCGCCTTGCCAAAGAAGGCAAAACAATTTTTTACTGCAGTCATATGATGGATGTGGTGGAGAAAGTAAGCGACCGGATTGTACTCATTAACCAGGGTAGCATTCTGGCAGATGGCAGTTTTGAAACGCTCCAGGAGCAAATGGGCGCAGGCAGCCTCGAGCGGATTTTCTCCCAACTAACGGCAACGGATAACCTCAGTGATACAGCCTCCGAATTAATGGGCGCATTCCATAAAGAAGGAGATACTCATGAATAAGATTTCGGCCTTCTTTTTCTGGCTCGCGCTCTTGCCTGCCAGGTTTTATGAGCAGATGGGAGCTAACCGGGCACAACTGGCATTGATTCTTCGGTACAAGCTGATCATGGATGACCGAAGGCCCAATACCTTTCAGCAAACCCAGGTCAACCGGAAAAAAGAAGGA
>JAQGFW010024995.1:0-11148 GCA_030463445.1 Euplotes aediculatus
ACCCCAAAACCCCAAAACCCCTTATGAAATCGAAGCTATTGAATATAAGTCTAAAATTTATAAATATATAATAAAATTCAAATGCTTCAAGAAAAATCATGAAAGATTCTTGCTAACGCTATACATAAAGCCTTTGCAAGGATAACGTTTGATGAATACAAAAATAAACTTCTTCATTTTGAACCAGAACCATCTCCAACGGGAGGTGATGCTGAATCAATTTATTTTCCTCAAGCACTGGGAACTGATCACAATGAAGAAAATGAATTTAGTAAAGTTGAAATGCCTGATATTAGCCCATATAAAACAGAGCACAACTCTCAATATGCTTCGAAGCCTCCAATAAATAATACAAGCTTAAATTACTCTACGATGCAAAATAGAGTTCTTCAGAGTACATTCAACCAAGACCCAAATCTTGCAAGCGAGGTCCCTGGCACAACTGGAGGTCGCCAAAGTGACGTTCGTCAATTTGTTAAATCAAATCCGATTAGTACGAATTTAGATAAGTCGAAGACAAGCTTCGATCGAGATCATGATGCGACAATAATTGGTGATACAATTCAGAAAAAGCAAACAAGCTCGACTCATCAGCAGTCAAAACACCCTTCTGATGTCTCACCTACGTTGCAAAAATCAAAGGTGATGCAAAGTACTGTGGCGCAAATGCCACAGCAGGTTATGCCTCAGTATTTCCAACCGATTATGACTCAGCCGGTGATTAAGGAGATTAAACAAACAGAGTATATCAAAATAGGTGATATTGTATGTATTGAATTCACTGAACAAATCTTTGACGGACTGAAGGAATATGCTAAAATTGATGAGGGCAAAGACAACCTAAGGCTTGCTAAAATTCTCGAAAAACCCGACTTTGAATACAAAGGAGTTATTTATTCTGATGGTATTGTCGATAAAGAATTTAAAGTTATTCCGAAAGAAATCAAATCGAGCTCAAACCGCAACTTTACAAATCAAAATAAATCAATATTTAGAATCGAAGTTCCGCAGGATTATCGATACACAAAGCAATATAATGAGCTTAAAATTGAATTGTCTTCTGTTGAATTCTCAGAGATGGAAAATCCAAATGAAGAGATTGAAAAGAGAATTATTTTCAATGATATTGAGACTAAGTACAAAAAGGAAATAAAAGCAAATAAAAATGAGCAATTGTTTAACACAGGAAGGAATGTCTTGTTTGGGCAGGACATCCAACTTCGCCATATATCAAGCGGTCTTTTTGTAACTTTAAATACGAAACAACTTTCAAACGAATACGGTTGATTTGAACTCAAACTCTCTTACTGCAATGAATTTTGTCGATTTAAGTTCATGCCACCACAAGAAAAGATTCGAGAGCTTAACGAGCCAATTAGTTATGAAGATACGTTCATAGTGCAGAACTCAAAAGAAAAAACAGGATACTTTTTACACTGCAACGCTAGCGATCTTTATACAACTGAAGGTGAAGAAAGGAGGAAATTAGAGTTATCAGTAAACGCAAGTCATGGAGATATCAATGCAACAAGATGGATGTTGAATAAATACCTCAGCAAATCTCTTGAAGACATCGAAAATGATAAAGTAAAGGTTACAACAATGGATACAATTAGATTCTTCCATAGAGAAGTTGGAGGCTATCTTACTGTTACTCGTCGAGACGTCGAATCTAATCTTCCAGAGTATCCTGATTTCTTAAAGAAAGAAATCGCTATTCTTGCAGAAGAAAAAGACGACTTAAATGAGGACGAAGAAGATGAAATAATTATTGAAGAAGGAAAAGTTGAACAGGAAATACTTATTTACATTGAAAAGGATATAAATAAGCTTGATAGGACTAACACTCTTTGGGAAGTACAAAGAACCGAGTGACTTACTGGTGGAGATATCACAACTAAAGATAAATATCTTATTCGTCATGTAGGAACTGGAATGTATCTCTCAACTGCAGATCATATCGAGCTAAATCTCACTGTAACCGGAAACAGTCCTGAGTGAGAATTTTCATTTGAAAATGAAGGAAATGAGACTGATATATTTTGAGAAAAAGTTTGTAAAATAAAGTAATATTGATGGGAAGTATCTTCAAACTTACTTTGATGTAATAAAAGATGAATTTAGCTATTCAAAATCAAGAAGTATATCGACTGAAGTACCAATTGTATGTGGATTCAAGCATAATCGTGAATTGACGAAAGAAGCCTTTATAATTTTTAAGGCTGAAAAAGAGCTTTATCATTATTCTCAAAGAGCATACTCAATTTACTTTTATCTTCTTGATTGCTTTTCATTTATAAATCAGTGGGCTATTATAAGAGAACAAGAAGAAGGTGAAGAGTTTGATAAATACGATGAAATTCTAGCAACAACATCTGAAGAGCACCTTCAAGAGAAGGTAAACGAACTAAAATAATATATTAAATGTTTTAAATCAAGATCTAAACGATAAAGATCATGAAGAACTTTTTCGAATTCAGAGATACTACTCTGAACAAGGAATTCTTCAGATTCTTATAAAATTAGCCGAGCTTAACTTTTATAAATCAACTCGAGTTGAGGAAAGAGCAGTTGATTTACTTGGAAAATCAAGCTTTAGAATGCAGGCACTTCGAGCAATAATGAATGATAGACCAGTTGAAGATGAAATTAGGCCAGAGATGATTGCTGACGAATATCTAACTGATCTAAATACTTCTATACTACATATAATTTTCCTACTAATTAAAAATAATAGCGATAATTGCAATATAGTAACTCGTTATGATGAGTTACTTTACAGAATCAAAGAAGTGCTTCCAGAAACAGAAAAAGAACTGTAAAAATAGCTTAATATTTAATAGGTTTAAACCAAGGATAGGAAATATTTTGATTGAAACATTTAGATGAGCAACATTTATTTTCAATGATAAGGCATCAATTATGGAATATGACGGTGGACTTGACTTTGAAGCAATTAACAGCAGACTTGTTTCTGGAGTCACTACTAATGCAGATAAGACGCTATCAAATCAAGTTCAAAAGTGGCTCGATATGCTTGATATGGTTTACTATATAAACGATGACGATCATAATATTTTCAAACAGACACTGTACCTGAAAGTATTAGCAATGTTTTGTTTAAAATAACTTCGATACTATTAAACTTTCAGCATACAAGTAAGTTGATCTTGTATTTTATTATCATTTAGAGAGACTAATTCAATTGGAAATGCAAATGGATCTGAGAATATATTAACTTTAACAGGGAATAAGTGCTACCAAATGCTTATTGGAAAATTCATCTTTCTTTCTGAAAAGAATATGCCGCTTAAATTTGGATATGAACACAGAGCAACCGAAATACCATACATATCTTTCCAAAAATAGAGGAGGACCAGAGAATTCTCTTTTTATAGATAAGAATCCTGTCCTTGAAGAGATATTCAGGACAGATGCTGGAAATGATAACCAAGAAAACTCATTTACTCTGGAACAACTGACTGAACATGGAAGCATTTTAATGCCATATATTGATTATATTTGAGCTGTTATCGATCTCTATTCATATCTCTGTCTCGATGGAAATATCACATCTAACATAGATTCAATCATGAGATCAGGGATGTCATTTACCCATGCAATTTCTGTAATAAAAAGCAACAAGATTCATATAAAATTTAGAAAAAGTTATGCATTTTTGCTTAGAGTATTATTCCTAGACATAGATCCTTTCCTTTCAATTATAAAAGATAACAATAGATGATTCTTTTGGGAATCTCTTGAATTTAAGCCAGCTGAAACAATGACTGTTTGGGACAGGCCAAAAATCGAAGTAACCATATCCTAAATTTACATTTTATAGAGTCTTAACTTCAACGAAAATTATGAAGCACTAGATAAATAAAATTGGAAATGCAAGAAAATTGAGGAAGATAATAATTAATGAATTCTTCAACCATCAAGGATTCCCTGAAGCCAAAGTTTTTATTAACAATAAAGAAAAGAATTATAATATCACTGAAGCAAATAATATTCTCGGCTTCATTATAAATTTAGTAGATGCTAGTATAAAAATGATAGAATATGGTCATGCGGATTCGTATTTCCTCGATTGCTCAATAAAGTTTTCGGCTTATGTTCTTTTAGTAAACTCTGGAGAGTATTTAAAAGAATTTGCAGAAAAAGAAACCTCACTTTCGAAAGGAATTTGGATAATTAGACTCCTTGAAAAATGCCATAAACTCAGAGGTTGTAAAAAGACTATTGAAAGCCTAATCATATCAGTGTGAAACTTGCTAACTATTATAAACAAATCTCGTTTAAACAGACAAATTCTTGTATTTCTTCAGTTATTCAAAAACTTTGTAATAAATAATGAAGCACCAGATGTAGGTAGTTACATTGAAACCTTTGCAAAGGATTTTGAAGCGATTTTCAAATTGCACCCATTTGTTATTGAGAAGCCTCATCTTTACGCTGAAGAGCCTAAAGCTGTAAAGGAAGTCGAGGAAGTTAAGGAAGAAGAAGATAAAGAAAATGATTCTTATGAAAGCAAAGATAGCGACATTCATGAAGTAAATAGTGATGAAGAAGCTGCAAAGTAATGCGAAAGAAGGCGACGTAGAATCCTATAATGAAAAACTTATGAATTCTGTTTCATACACCAAAAATATGTTTATTATTAAGCTAATCTTTGAACAGAACAAAAACTTTACTATTCAGAATAAAGCTATTCAATTACTTATAGATAGTCTCTCACAACGAAAAACATTTTGAGATGAAATAGTGAAAGTCGAATTAATTGTTTCAGAAAATGAAGATTTAAGTAATAAAAATGACACCAATACCACTGATACTGTTTATCATCAGTACAAAAATCATTATAGTCGTTTAAAATAAATTGATTAGCCATATTATCCTTGATGATATTGAATATTTACTTCTTCAAAACTTCGATAAAGAAAGATACAAAAATCGAATTCGAGATATTACAATCATTGTTAAAAATATGGGTTCCTCAATGAAAAGGAATTTTGATCACAGATCTAATCCAAAAAGAGTTGCAAAAATAAAGAAAATTCAAAATGTTTGAAGACAATTAGGCATGCATACTCTTTTAATAAATTCGATGAAAGAAATTTATTATCGACACAATGACCATTTTGCAATGTTTTCAGCAATAATTAGATTTTTTGAAAGTTATTATTGTTACAACTGTGAAGCAAATCAGATATCTTTGTTACCCCATATCAACTATTTGCTATCTCTACATCAATGGGACTTAGATTCTCCAACGCTAATATCCCAGATTTTAAAATCAAAAATGAAGGAAAATGAAATTGGAACAAAGTTTTTCAAATTTATTGTTGAAAGAGTTACTCAAAGGAACTTATATAACGCTCCATTATTCAATTTAATTTGAGTACTTTCTGAGACTGATACTAAAACTTTAAACAACAAAATGTTTGTTATAAATAAAATTATCAAACAGCAGAAGCTGAGAGAAATTATGATGGATACAGAGCAAGCTCATAAGAAAATAGAGCTGATTGAGATATACCAGAAAAAGAGAAGAACTCTTAAAGAAAACGTTATCTTACAAGAAAAGGATTTCCTTGATGCTCATATTGCCTTAGTCAATCTCTACGCTAAATGATGAACAAAATGAACTGCTGCAATTTTGCAAGTAAGAAAAATTGTGGAGGTTGATTCAATTTATAACAATTTATTTTCAGAAGCAGTGCCATATGTATTCAAAAGGGTTTATTTCAGGTTCTTTTTTGAGGTTTACATGCGTACTCTTCCTGATATCAGATTTGTTGATATAAACAACGACAAATTTATATCTATGCTTACTTATGTAGTACTTGAAGATCTAAAAATTTATTCCCAATACTTACCAGGACTTCTAATTGCAACTCCTGAGGAGGAAGAAAAGAGCATCTTTGATGAAGCTGCACAAAGAAAACAAAATGTAAAATAGAGAACTTGAAGAGGAGGCAGATGAGCTTGTTAACCAATTTGATCGTGATAAGCAACAACGAGAAATTGATAAATTCAAAGATTACAAAATGAAACTCTCTCCACTGACTTCAACTAAGTCTATTCCTCTTTATACTGAAGATAGAGGAGAATATTGGAGTTACTTAACTAGCATATTTGGAGCTGAAGAAAGAAGGGATGGTCTCTTCCATTTTCTGATTGATATATTCGAAAACATTGATAATAACTCTGCATTTGCAATGAACAAACCTCTAATAGAGATTGTATCGAAAATTCGTAATGTTCTCGCGACGATGAGCGACAACTTACATGTACTTTATGATTCTCATAAAGAGGATTTAGAAAATCTGTCTCAGATTATTCAAGTCCTCGACTACACAATCCAAAAGGTACCGACTACCAAATCAATTAAAGCGAGGAAAAAGCTGAATATATTTAGCAAGGAGGGTCTGGAAGAAGACGTAGAAAACGAAGAAACAGAAGAAGATGATAAGGAAGAAAAGAAAACAACTTTGGCCATTGGAGATCAGACTACTGACGTACAAAGAGTTATTCAGTTTATCCGTGATCATATTATCAAAAACAACCTCAGTATTAGACAGGCTTTCAAACTTCCTGATCACAACGTCGATAAATATTTTGAATTCCATGAATTTAAGGCAATGGTAAAAGACATCTGTGGTAAAAAGGCTTCCTACTCAGACATTGAAAACGCCACTGAGTTTATATTCAAAGGAACCTTAAAGCTTGAAGAAGATAAGAAAAAGCAAGATGTGCTTGCAAAACTATTAGATAAAAGCTATCGTGAGAAACCTCATGATAATATGATAAATTTTAAATTCTTCGAACAAATTATGAAAAAGATTCTAAAGAAAGCTGGATATAAAGCAGCCATCAAAAAAAGAGAAAGAGACGAAGAAGCTCAAATTCAGTTTGTTATGCCTGAGGAAAATCTTGCGGTAAATATTACTAATGACTACCGCAATTTTGTAAAGCTCTTCCTCCAATCTAACGATTTACTTGATGAGACAAGTGAATTTGAAATTTTATTTTTACCTTATTTTGCAAAAATGTTAGCAAGATTAAAAGACAGCATAAGTAAAGGAATAGGTAACAATTTTGATTTTAAATTTATTCTTATATATTAAAAGATATAAATAAATTTTATAAGTATAAAATCTTGTATTAGTAGAAAACCCATTTTTAGTCAAAATGTACTATAAATTGAAATAGAAAAAATATGATCAAATTATAACTTAAAATATCAAATTTATAGGTGCAATTGCAAATGAAACTGATGAAGCATTATTAAAGTTCTTCATAAACTTAAAGAATTATGTAGGAAGATCTGGATCTTATCAATATTTATTAAAGATTTTTACTTTTATTATAAACTGTTTTGATCCCAAAAAGAGTCTCAACAAAAGACTTTATAAATTAAGTTACTTTGAAGTTGATAAAGAGCATGAAATACGTAGCATCTCTCTTCTTTATAAAATCCAGCAATTGATAAATGATGCAGGAGTTACTAAATACACAATAGAGATATTCTCAAAAATAAATGATGAAGAAGTTCTTGACTCTTGTATCAACTTTACTAATTCAATGTTGATGTACTCTAATCATAGAATTCAAAAATAACATTTTGACTTTGCTTCAGTCTCCAATCAGAATCCGTTTTATGTCGTATATAAAAGAAAGGCTGAAAGTTGGATATGTAAAATCACAAGAAATCGCACTCTATAATCCTGTTTACTTAAATAATTTCAATCCAATATTTCAAAATGAATCAAAAACAATGAATATGCACAACTGATTTAACATTTTGAAGCTTATTCAAATGCTGTGAGAGAATTGTTATGTTGAAATGCAGGATTTCCTTAGAGACCAAGTGCTATCTAACGATGGAATGATTGGCCAGTCAATCAATCTCCTATTTGAGCTCGTCAATATGATGGACAGACTCTCCCGTATGTTCTTGGAGCTGTATCAAGATTCATTTGCATCAAACCTAACAATTGAAATTTTAAAGACACTAATAAAGTGAGTATCTGGGCCTTCTTATCCAAACCAAAAGTTTCTTGGAAACTGGAAGAAACTACATCGTATTTTAAACTTATTCATTTGCCAAGAAATCAAAAGCTTTTCATGATATACAGAGGAAAAGAAAAACCAAATAAACATATTTTGTAAAAGTGTTTCCCTGTTATATTCGATACTAAAGTAAGCAAACCTAAATTAATTTTCATAGATCAAATGACGAATCAAAGGAGTCTATATCAAAAGCTATCATTGAAGAAATAAACATATTTGACCTTATTTCTAAAATGGTTAGAATTTATTATACTTTTGATGATCTAAAATAAGAAATTCTTTCGATTTGAAAACAGATATGAGAAGACGATAGATCCAGAACTTCAGGTCCTAAACGCTGGATTTGAAATTTTCATGATCATGATTGAATTAAAAATGCAGTTTCCTTTTGTTGGTGAACTACTCAACTTTAGTCTCAATATCGAAACGATATTTGAAATTCATGAGCTCGTCAAACCTGAATACCAGAAACAAGTGCGCAAGAATCTAAATGAAATGGGGAGCAAAATCGCCAATCAAGCTAAAAAGTCTTTCTTTGAAAATTTGGTCACTCGCTCCTCCAAGAAAATGATAAAGGAAATCAAGCATAAAAAGGCAAAAAGTGAGCTTGATGCTGGATTTTATGAAGAAGATGATGCGAAAAACACCAACAGAACAGACAACGACGAAGCTGAATCTGATATCACTGTTATTCAAAATAAAGCAATGGAAAGAAGGTCAGGCTTATGCTGAGCAAAAGTAAAAATAACTGATAGGTAAACATGAAGCTGTCCTATTTAAAATCAAAATTTGTTTGTTAAAACTCTGATAACGCTCATAATTTTTTCACTGAAACTATTTAAATTGCTGATTTAATTCACTAATTTTTTGTTTATAACTTAATTTTGATGTGAAAAGTAATTAATTAGAGTATTTAAAAATATAATACAAAAATTGCTATAAATATTTTAAAATATTTTGAAGATATATCAATATATAAGCTCTCTGAATATAAATTAAAAAAGATTTAATACTAAATATAGTCGATGTAAGAAAATACTTAAGTACTTATTTTGATGAAGCTGCCTGAACAGATGCTTCGGCAGGTCAGATGAATATCGAATTGCAAACTATGATACTGTATTCAAACAAAATTCAAAGCCTGAACTTAAAAAGAATGAAAAAGTCAAAGATCTTATGGCAAAATACAGCATGACAAACTTTGAAATTACTGAATCTTTGATATATTATCTAAGCAATACAGGATCTGTTGAAATAAGAACTAAATTCGGACTAAGAAAAATATATTTTAGAATTCCAGCTTCTCTTATTGCTTTAAGTCAACCGATTTCAAGGAGAATTTTAGAAGAAATGATGGAGACTAAACAACAAGAAGCAATTAAGAGCATATGCTATAAAGCCTTACTAATTAAAGAAAGAATAGGAAGTTCGAAGAATACGAGCAAGCTTGTTTCATTTGGACGATATTTGATAAATAATATATCTAGACTTTCAGATTTAATGTTCATATTGCTCTTACTCTTCCTTGCATTTGAAATATCTTATAAAGTAACAAGCAATTCTTTACTTGATGTTGCAAGCAATCTAACAAATGCGCTTGTGTTTATTTTGTCATTGATAATTTATCTAGCATTCTTTATAGACTCCTATCAAGTTAAAAAGCATAAATTGAAAACAATGTATATATTCAAGCATAAGTCAAAAAGTATTAGGGGAAGTCTTGGTTTCAATGCTTTTCCTCGATCAATCAATAATGATGCTTTTAAAGATGAGCAAAAGGAACTTGGAAATCAGACAGCTGAAGTCACTTTACGATGAAGATTAAACTTTGCTTCGATTAAAAATTTTGTTATTTGGCTAATTTACAGTAGAAAAATTCGAATAATTTACTACATGCTTATTGATAAAGTGAACTTCTTTAATCTGCTGCTTGTAATAATTATTATATTGAGTCTCAGTGGATATAATCAAATACTCAGAGGAATTTTGTTCATTCGTCTAGCAAAGATAGATTCAAGGCGCATATTGCAATTAAAATGGCTTTATTACAATACAGTCTTAGGCACTTCAATTTTGCTTCTAATAGCTATAAGTTTATTTGCTTACATTTTCTCTCTTGCAGAGTTATACTACATGGCCGAAGGCAATATCTCTTCTTACTATACAGTAGACTATTGCACAGACTTCTGGACATGAGTCGGAGCAGTTATGGACAACGGACTACACAAAGGAAACTCATTGATCGATAGCGCAATAAACTTCATCTTATTCATCATTATAATGATTTCTTCTGCAAATATCGTTATCAACATCCTCGTTTCTATAATGAACAGACTCCAGATTGTAAAGGGAGATTCAAAGGTATCAATAGAATCTGAAATCTGACTCGTTTGTGGTAAGCACAGGACTGAATTCGATTTGCAGTCAGGCAAAAGCGATGACGACCCTGCCTCTGGAAAATCAACTGATTCCGGTAGCAATTGGGCTGACCATATAAGCAAAGAGCACAACATCATCGCTTACTTTTATTACATAATCTATATCTCTAATCTGAAGGAAAGTGACTGAGACGGAATTGAGCTCGAAGTAATTTTATTCTTTTAATTGTATAGGTCAAAAGGATGATTGAAAGAAACGATATTTCATTTATTCCACTCGGGCAGGCACTCAGTTTAATGAAAAGAAAGAAATAAAGCTTCAAATAAATACTGAAATTAGTATAACAAAGAAGTAAAATTATTTTATCAAAAATACTAATATTTGGTCTCCTAGTATAGTTTTCAATAATAAAAATTTAGTATTAAGTTTAACAATTTAAATATCACTTTTCAATATCTTGGAAATATCGTTTGTATTATTACTAAATTACATAAAAATAAGTATATTTAATGAGAATATTTTTTTAAAATAGCAAATCAAAGTGTACGATATGCAAATCGAAAGCTCAGTAAATCCCAATATAAATAAAGTTATCAGTATTAGCATTTAATATTATGCTCAACTAATAAAAATATTAAAATTTTATAAAAATTAATCGGCAAATTAGCACTGGCAATCAAAGATTGATTA
>JAQGFW010025153.1:0-16601 GCA_030463445.1 Euplotes aediculatus
AACGAAAAAGTAAGGATAACGGCAACCTATAAGCGAAATCCAAAACTAAAGCAGGAAGTAACTGTGTATATCAAAAAAGCGGAGGACGGTCCGCTGAAGACCAAAGACGAAATAATGCAGGAAATCAGACGTGGAGGAAATAAAAAAAGAGGCCGCTAGGGCCTCTTTTTTTTACATTTTTTTGGCGTCTTCCAGGAATTTCGCCAGTCCGATATCTGTAAGCGGATGCTTCAATAGTCCGAGTATGGAATCCAGCGGGCAGGTACATACGTCTGCTCCCAGTTCAGCGCAGCGGATAATATGATTGGCATTGCGGATTGAAGCGGCCAGGATTTCGGTTTTGAAGCCCTGGATACTGTAAATATTTGAAATCTGTCCGATCAGTTCAGCTCCATCCCAACCACTGTCATCAATACGGCCAATAAACGGTGATACATAAGTAGCACCCGCTTTGGCAGCAAGGATTGCCTGTCCGGCTGAAAACACCAGCGTGCAGTTCGTTTTAATCCCGTTATCGGTAAACCATTTGATTGCTTTAACACCATCTTTAATCATGGGTACTTTAACCACAATATTCGGGTGAATGGCTGCCAGCTTTTTACCTTCTTCCACCATCGAAGCGTAATCAGTAGACAATACTTCGGCACTGATATCACCATCAACCAGTTCACAGATATCCTTATAATGCTGGATGATATTATCTTCTCCTTTAATACCTTCTTTAGCCATCAGCGAGGGATTGGTGGTTACTCCATCCAGGATACCCAACTCATTGGCTTCTTTGATCTGGGCCAGGTTCGCCGTATCAATAAAAAATTTCATGTAGTCGATTTTGGTTTTACGTTGGCGAAGATAAGGAACAAAGGAGACAAAGGGAACAAAGGAGACAAGGGAGACAAGGGGGAAGGAGGAAAGGTGAACGGGAGTTCAGGGCATAAAAAATGGCAGGCTTATCATATCGCGCCGCTACGACCACCTACCCTTGCTGCCTTCCGGCCCTGGGGGAGTTCAGTAGGAGCTGGCCGTATGAGACCTGCCGGTGCAAAAGTAAAAGAAATCATCGTAATTACTAAAAAATAATTCAACCGTAGTTATTGATTGCGTCCTCCGAGGGAATTGATACGGCCCACAGCCACCAGTTCATCAGCCCGCCCACCCAAACTTCGGTAATAGACCAGGATGGTATAGCTGTTTTCCGTTTCCCAATAATTACCTTCTGTTTTTTCAGTCACAAATACCTCGCGTCCACCAATTGTTTCCTTAAGCGCATATCCATAATCGTAATAGCCCTGCTTCAGCCAGAGGGAGGTTTCATATACGCCTCTTTCTTTGTTGAAAACCATTTTTGCCTGTGGGTCTTTCCCATAATTGGTTAATTCCCCAAACAGAAACAAATCCTGCCGCAGGGGCATTCCGCCTGCCGGCCGGTAACTGAAATGAACGGTGGCATAATCCCCCTGCCAGTAAGGATTCATGCCATCGAGCGTTTCAGAAAAAAACATACCGTTTCCATCCCTGTAATACACTACCCGTAAGGCGGTTCGGTCAATATCAGGCTTTACAAAAATGCTGGTTCCTGTATTTTCATAAACGGCACTGTCAACTCTTTCCGACTGCAGCCGAAAACTTCTCAGGTCCAGCCACCTCCACTCCTTTCCGGCTGGAAAAAGGGCATCCTGTTCTGTATTATATTCCAACTGACTTTGTCGTATAAAAGTGGGTTTCAATCCGGTTTTGGCATTATCCCAACGATTGTTCTGCAACAGCACTACCTGTACCTGCTGCATTGGATTTACCAGGCTTAGCTGCCTCATGTTGACAGTAAACACCAGTTTCTGATGCGTGGTGAACACCTGGTTATTAAACGGTTGCTGTACCTGTAAACCAACATCTGCTTTTTCATCTACCACCAATACCCGACGGGTAAATGCCAGTTGGGCAGGATCTCCATTCAGGAATACTTTCAACAGATAATTGCCGGAACGGGATGGCGCTGAATTCCGGTCGGGTATCTGCGCCTGGTAATGGGTATAACGGGTAAGTGCAACCGAAGAACTCCTGTAAGTGGTGATGCGTTGTTGCGAGAACCCTTTGATATAATCCATACTATTCAGGTTAACGGGAGTCCAGTCAGCATTACACAGTTGCCAGGCATAGGAAAATGCCTTGGTGCCTCCTTCCCTGTCATCAAAATGAAGTTCCAGCTGATCGGCAGATCCCAGGCGGATGATCGGATATCCCAACTGATTGCCAACAGGAAATAATTTAACCTGCTGAATATTGGTCTGATAAACCTGGTCAGGTACCGGTTGCTGCGCCATGCCCGCCAAGCTCAAACAGGCAAAGACCCAGCTAATGAAGAGTTTTCTATACATCAAATTTTCTCTTGTTGATCATTACACAGGAAGCAAGCTACAAAACCCATCCGGTTAAAAATAGTTTTCTCCACTATATTTGGCGACTAAAACCATGCCGATTGAACATCGCCGGATTTATTGCCCGCAAAGTCGCCTTTAACAATAACCAGTCTTTTTCCCGATTCATAATCCGGCTGGCAATTGCTGCAACCACGATCAGTGTAGCGGCCATGATTCTGGCGCTTGCCTTCACGAATGGCTTTCAGTCGGCTATCAGCCAGAAGATTTTCAATTTCTGGGGACATATACGGGTGCAGCATTATGAACCGGCGAAATCGGTGATTTCGGAGGAATACCCAATAGACAGAAATGATACAGTAGAACAGTTACCCAAAACCATTCCAGGCATCCGGGGCATTCAGGCCTATGCCACTAAGAATGCCATTCTAAAAACAGCGGAAAGCCTGGAGGGTGTCCTCTTTAAGGGAATTGACCGCCTGTATGATTCCGCAAGGCTGGGCGGTTTTTTAAAACAGGGGCGCTGGATGCAGTTTCCCGATTCCGGCTACAGCAATGAAATTGTATTGAGCGCTTATACAGCCGGCCAGCTCCAGCTCAAAACCAATGACCAGGTACTGATTTATTTTATCCAGAGCGATGGGAGTCCGCCAAGAGCACGCAAGCTTACTGTTTCCGGCATTTACAAAACAGGCATAGAAGAATACGACAAACTGATTGCCCTGGGTGATCTGCGGCTCATTCAGCGACTCAATAACTGGGCACCCAACCAGGTGGGCGGTTACGAAATCTTTCTCGAAAAGCAGGAAGACATGGAACTGATGAATGAAGCCATCTTCAGCAGGCTGCCCATGTTGTGGAACAGTAAAACGATTTTTGAAATTTACCCGAATATATTTGATTGGCTGGGTCTGCAGGATCAAACCATTGGCATTACACTTATCATTATGATTATAGTAGCGGTGCTCAACCTGATTACCTGCCTGATTATACTTGTGCTGGAAAGAACCCGGATGGTAGGAATTCTGAAAGCACTTGGTGCCAGCGACCGAACCATCCAGCACATTTTTTTATACAACGGTGCCATCATCACACTTATGGGTATTGGATTTGGCAACCTGCTTGGCTTCACCCTGCTCTGGTTGCAGAATAAATTCAGGTTTATCCGCCTTCCGGAAGACATGTATTATATTGATAAGGCAGAAGTCCTGGTCATACCCTGGCAAATTCTTGCCGTAAATATTGGTACGTTTCTGATCTGCCTGGCGGTGCTTACGATCCCCAGCCTTATCGTTCGAAAGATTCAGCCGGTGAAAGCGATACAGTGGAAGTGAAAGGTGAAAGGTGAAAGAGGGTGAAAGGTGAGATGTGAGAAGTGAGACGTGAGACGGAGACCCTTTAGTTTTTCTTTCTCCATTTTCCATTGAATCAAGGATTCATTCCCCCTTTTCCCTCTTCCCTTCTTCCGATTTCCATCCCCCCTCTTCCTTTCCTCCATCTTCCCTTCCCCCGTCTTCCATACTTACTCCATTATTCCTGCCAGAATGATGCCGGTGGCTACGGCGGCATTCAGTGATTCGGCAGCTCCCTTACGAGGAATGGTTACAAAATGCCGCAGCACATCGCGTAATTCAGGGCGAATGCCCTTTGATTCATTGCCGATAACGAGTGCGGCGGGCTGGTGCACTTTCAATTCCTTCAAAGGTGTTCCATCCAGGGTAGCTGCTATAAAATCGCGGTGCGCATGCGCTTTCACATACGCTACCAGGTCTGTATAAACGATTTCAACCCGGCCAATACTGGCCATGGTACTTTGAACCACTTTGGGATTGAATGCATCCGCCGCATCTTCACTGCAAATAATTTGGCGGATTCCAAACCAGTCGGCAATCCGTATGATAGTACCCATATTCCCCGGATCCTGAATTCCATCCAGCAATAATTGCCAGCCCCCCGGTTCAATTACCAGATCCGGCTTTTCAAATACCGCCACTACCTGGTTGGGCGTTTTTAAAAATGAAATCTTTTCCAGTTCCATTTCCGTTATGGATACGGCCCATTGAGCCGACTGCCAGTCTGGGTGCAATTGCCACCAGCTTTCGATGCCGTATACAGCCCTGGGCCGCATGTGCGGAAGGGAGAGCAACTCCGCTACTGTCTTGGTTCCTTCTGCTGCAAATACTCCTTCTTCATCTCTGAATTTTTTATGGCTCAAACTTTGGATATATTTGGCCTGATTTTTCGTCATCATTTGCATTATTTTTCAATCAACTATGCCTCTTACCAAGCACTCCTACCACATCCGAAAAAACTGGCTCCGGTTGTGTGGTTGTCTGCTGCTCTGGCTGGCAACAGGATGCAAGGTCATAAAAAATTATCCCAGTCCGCAACCCTTTGTTTATAAAACTACGATCAAACTGGATGCAAAACTTTCCTCTTCAGAACGGGCAAGCCTGATCAGTAAAATGGAAACTCAGGTGGCAGACAGCCTGCAGGTCCGGTACAGCAAGAAAGGATTTCTGAAAAAGCAGCTCGACCGGCCAGCCATCTTCGACACTTCCTATGCAGTAGAATCCGTTGGTTATATTGATGATTTGCTGCGCGCATATGGATACATGTATGGAACCATCAGCTGGGACAGCTCGCTTACCGTAGTGGAAGATCAGAAACGAGTAACCACCACATTCCGGGTAAATCCGGGAAAAGCTTTACGCTTTGATTCCATTGGGTTTGATTTTCGCGACAGCACCCTCCAGTCGCTGGTCTTAAGTTCCAGGAAAGAAAGCACCCTTAAAAAAGGGGATCCTTATTCCAATGAAAAAGTATCAGCAGAAATTGACCGGATGCTGAATCTTTTCCGCGATAATGGTTATCTGAAAATAACCAGGGAAGATGTATATGCTGAGGTCGACACTATTGTAGCTGCACTGATTGATCCGGGACTTGATCCATTTGAACAGATACGGTTGCTGGAAGAAGTTCAGAAAAGAAGGGAAGATCCGCAAATTGATGTAGTGTTCAAACAACGGGGAACAAAAAATCCGGAACACCTGCAGCAATACCGGTTCCGGTATATAAGGTTTTACCCGGACTTGTCGTTGGTTTCCGCAGATACAGGTGAGCTGGCCGAAAAAGATACCATCAGCCGCAGAAATATCAGCGTGATCCGATCCAGAAACATGACCAAACCATCTTTCCTGATCCGCCACAATCAAATGACTCCCGGCAACCTCTACCGCCAGAAAGATGTGTATCGCACGAACAATGTATTCCAGCAGATGAGTGCCTGGCAACAGGTGGGCATCGATCTTTTTCCAATAGACAGTCTGGGTGTGGTGGATGCAGCAGTGAATATGTACCTCGCAAAAAAACAGAACATTTCGGTTGATGTGGAAGCCAGCAGAAACGCAACCGATCTCATTACAACCACCAACCTTTTTGGCCTGGCGCTCAATTTTGGTTTGCAGGATCGCAACCTGAGCAAACAGTCCGTGTTGGCTAGCACCAATTTTCGATTTGGTATTGAATTGGGCAACCAGGGCAGAATCATTCAAACTTTTCAAACCAGCATTACCCAGAGTTTTACGATTCCTAAATTTGTTACCCCCTTCAAAATTCCCCGTGAAAGACGCCTTCAGAGTTCCCGCACCCTGCTTTCAGCGAGCGGCTCTGTCACCAACCTGAGAGATTTTTTAAAATTGCAATCCATTAATACTTCCATTGGCTATGAATGGACGAATGCAAAAAACCGGAACTGGTATTATAGTCCGCTTAATGTGGAATATGTTCGTTTGTTCAAAACCGATAGTTTCTTCAAACAGGCGGCCATCATTCCCAACCTTGAAAATTTTTATAACGACGGGCTTATCATTTCGCAATACCTTATCCTTAGAAATGCCTGGGCACGAAATAAAAAAGTATATAATCTGAAAATTCAGCTGGAAGAAAGCGGTGGCATTTTTGGCAATTTCAGGCAATTCGACCTGCGTGCCCGGCTTTTCCGATTTGCCAAAGCGGATATTGACTTCCGGCACTATATCAACCAGGGGAACAGTTCCTGGGCTTTTCGTTTTTTTATCGGAATGGGATTCCCTTATGGGAAACAATATGATACCCTTGGAAATATCATCACTGAACCGAATCTGCCTTTTTTCAAGTCTTATTTTGCAGGAGGCCCCAGCAGTATGAGAGCCTGGCAGGTAAGACAGCTGGGGCCGGGCTCTTCTAAATTCTTTCAGGGTACCAATACGTTTCGATTTGCTGACTTCCAGCTTGAATCCAATATTGAATACCGCTTTCCTTTAGGCACCCTGTTTGGTATCAATCTGAAAAGCGCCTTCTTTGCCGATATCGGAAATATATGGTATCGTAATAACCAGGGAAATCCGGCGCTCGATGATGCCGTTTTCCGGTTTAAAAATCTGTACAGGGATATAGCAGTGGCGGGTGGCACCAGCCTGCGACTTGATTTCAATTATTTTATGATCCGCTTTGATTGGGCGTATAAACTAAAAGATCCGTTGTTTTCGGATCGCAGTAATGGCTGGTTTCAGAATGTCAACCTGCTGAAAGGACAGTTTCAGCTAGGCATCAATGCTCCCTTCTAATTGCTGTTGAATATAGTTCGCAGCCTGCTCCATGTTCATGGCATCTTCCACTTTAAACTGGCCAATCCGCGTACGGCGTAAACTGGTAAGATATCCGCCGCATCCCAATGCCTGCCCCAGGTCATTTGCCAAACTGCGTATATAGGTTCCTGTTGAGCAGACCACTTTAAAATGAATCAATCCGGCTTCCAGCCGGATGCAACTGAATTCGTGAATAGTAACCGGACGAGGTTCCAGTTTCACCTCTTTGCCTTTTCTTGCAAGTTCGTAAACCCGCTGTCCGTTGATTTTAATCGCAGAATGAATGGGAGGCACCTGCTGAATGGGACCACGAAATGCCTCCAGCGCAGTGTCCAATTCCTGCCAGCCGATGACTGAACCATCTTCCCGGACTACTCCCTCCTCCTTCAGCAAAAATCCCGGAGCTGGTACGGGCTCCGATTCAAGATCAAAAGTTGGTGTTGAAGCGCCCAATTGGATGGTGCCGGTATATTCCTTTTCCTGCGCCATATACTCATTGATCTTTTTGGTAAACTTTCCGGTACATACGATCAGTAAACCGGTTGCCAGGGGATCCAGGGTACCCGCATGTCCAACCTTTTTCGTCCGCACCTGGTTTCTGAGTTTTCTAACCACATCAAAAGAGGTCCAGTCGAGTGGTTTATCGATCAATAATACAGCGCCTGCTGCAAAGGGATTTTCCATCATGTTATCCAAAACGATTGTCAATATTTTTGCAAAGGTACTATAGCGCGGGCAGCTAAAGGATTTTACCACTCATCCTTTCCATTGCCAGCCAGGCTGGATTTTAGTTGTTTCCAGGACGAAGTAAGGGCTTCCGATGTTGGAAACTGTACAGGATTTTGCTGAATGTTTCGTTCAGCGGTTGCTTTGCGGTCGGTCGTCAACGGATGTGTACTTAAGAAGCCCGGCAAACCGGAACCGGTTTCGGCTTTTTTCAGTCGATCCATCAGACCGATCATGCCTTTGGGATCAACTTTATTGGCGCGCATCAGTTCCATTGCTGCCGCATCTGCTTTTTCTTCCAGAGAACGAGAATAAGACAGTGACCGGAGCTGGTCAGCCTGTCCTACCACAGCCGCTCCGATTGATCCAAGGTCTCCAAAAACCATGGATAAAAGCACAGAACCGGATAACTGTCGCAGGATGGAGCGTAAACTATGGCGTTCGTTCACATGACTAGCTTCATGACCGAGCAGTGCCACCAGTTCTTCCGGCTCCTGCATTTCATTCAGGATACCTTTATATACTACGATATGTCCGCCCGGAATCGCAAATGCATTAATTTCTTTTTCATCTGCCACGGTAAATTGAAGTGGGTACTGATCACTTAACCGTAATTGTTCTGCAAAGCTGTTCAGTTGGGGGGTTGCAACACTATCCGTTTTTAAGCCCGAAGACATGGATTCATAGATCATTTCCCCCAGCTGTTTTTCTTTCTCTACAGATACCAGTTGAAGCCCAATTCCGGTAATCACCGAAATCAATAAAAAATACACCCCAATTAAACCCGCCGCTATCATCAACAACAGCACCGGCCATTTCCATTGCCTGCGCACAGTTTTGGCCAACTTGTTTTTTTTGGAAAGCTTTAGCTGAAGTTCGGGCCAGAGCAGATGATTCACGGAGATGGTTAACCGATGCTCATTACCGGGCAGCAATCGCAGCACCGCATTACCGAAACCGTTTTCAAGAATACGGATGCCAGTTAATTCGTATGCGCCGATAAAGGATTCATCGCTGGCATCATACAACTGAATAGCCTGATCAAATAATAAGATTCGAACCTGCCTCAAAGTTTCTTCCGGATTTGTCTGAAACCAGACTTCATGTTGCTTGTCGAGCATGGTGCAAATTTAAATAATCTGTCTGGCCTTCCATTCCAGGTATTTGTTAATGGTTTGTGTGGTTAGCTGGGCTGGAGGAGTGAGTATGGACTGAATCCCATATTTATGCAGTTCTTTTACCATCCGTTTTTTTTCAAGTATGAATTTTTCGGTAATCACTTTCACATAGAGCTGCTCGAGATCAGTAACTGGCCCCTCCACCTGTTTCTGCAATTCTGTATTTTCAAAAAACACCACCAGCAACTGGTGCTGTTTGGCGAGTGTCCGGATATAGGGCAATTGCCGCTGCAAACTGCTCATGGATTCAAAATTGGTAAACAGGATCAGTAAACTTCGATGAGTAATCCGGCTTTTAACAAGGGTAACCAGTTTTTCATAATCCGCCTCCAGAAAATTCGTTTGCTGCCGGTAAAGGGTTTCCGCCAACAGACTCATTTGCATTCCCTTGCGGTCAGCGGGTACAAACTGCCCTTTGTTTTCTGCGAAACAAATCAATCCGGCCTTATCATATTTTACCAATGCAACCCGGCTTAGAACCAGACTGGCATTGATGGCATAATCAAGCAATGTCATTCCTTCAAAAGGCTGTTTCATAACCCGGCTTTTATCAATAAGGCAATACACCTGCTGACTTCTTTCGTCGGTATAATTATTAACCATCAGTGCACCGCCTTTCCGTGCCGTAGCTTTCCAGTTAATGGTTCGTAAATCATCACCCGGTACATAGTCCTTAATTTCTTCGAATTCCATACTATGGCCAAACCGGCGGACCTTCCTGCTACCGATATCTGTAGTAGTGGCATTATGTGCCAGCAATTCATACTGCCGCAGGGAATGAAAAGAAGGCCAGACCATCACCGTTTTTTCAGCAGGCAGTACATAGCGGCGTTCCGCCAGCGAGAGTGGCGAACGTACGAGTACCGATATATCTCCAAACAGGTATTCTCCTCTGCTGACTGGTTTCAGTGTGTAGGTCAGTTGTTTTGTTGAATTCGCTTCCAGTGAAACCGGCAGTATGAAATGGCGGGCCTGAAACTGGACAGGAACCTCATCCACCAGGTCTGCATGAATTGCAAATGGATAATCCGATTGAAGCTCGAGGTAGACTTTATTATCATCCCCATTACTAAAAATATCTGCCATCTTCCGGCTTGCCCGTATGCCCTTTTTCTGGCGAAACAGAAGCAGTATATCAATTACTGTAACGAACAACACAAGGCCAAACAGGATCAATCCCAATTCAAAGAATACCGGAAAAAAATAAGTGCCCACAAAAAAACAGGATACAGCAATTAGTATCCGAATCAATCGGGGTGTAAAAAAAAGGCGGTCAACGATCAATTGCTTTTCAGCCATTAGCGTGGCACTTCAATGGTTTGCAATATTTCCTGAATTACTTCATCTGGGGTACCTCCTTCCATTTCTTTCTCCGGGGTAATGATTATCCGGTGCCGCAATACAGGAGCGGTCACAAATACAACATCTTCGGGATTCACAAAATCTCTTCCACTGATTGCAGCATAGGCTTTAGCCGCATTTAATATACCAATGGAAGCCCTTGGCGATGCACCCAGGTAAATATGTTTATGAGATCGGGTTTGGCTAACTATGGAAGCAATAAACCGGAGCAATTTTTCTTCCGCATGGATTTGCTTCACCTGCATTCTGAGCTGCAGCAATTGCTCCCTGTTCAACACTGGACGGATTTCATTTAGCAGACTCTCCGCACCGGTTGCATGATGCAATTGAAGGATCGTAACCTCCTGTTCTAGGGAAGGATAACCGACCAGGATTTTGAATAAAAACCTGTCCAGCTGCGCTTCCGGCAAGTGGTAAGTACCCTCCTGTTCAATCGGGTTCTGTGTTGCTACCACCAGAAAGGGCGCCTGCATGGGATAGGTTTGTCCATCTATGGTTACCTGCTTTTCTTCCATCACTTCAAACAACGCGGCCTGTGTTTTGGCAGGGGCGCGATTGATTTCATCAATGAGGACCAGGTTGCTGAATACAGGACCTTTCCGGAACTGAAAACTGGCTTGCTGCGGATGAAATATACTGGTACCCAGTACATCACCCGGCATCAGATCCGGGGTGAATTGTATTCTGGAGAATCCTACATCTACCGCCTTGCTGAGCAACCTTGCCGAAAGCGTTTTGGCAACTCCAGGAACACCTTCAATCAGTACATGCCCATCGGCAAGTAACGCCACCAGTAATAACTCTACCATATTTTCCTGCCCGATTATTACTTTGGCAACTTCCTCTTTGAGTTTTTCAACCGCCGCATTTAATTCCTGGAGATTGGTTCTTTCTTCAAATAATTGTTCTTCCATCAGGATCGTTTTATATGAAATTCTTCAATTAGATCATTCATTCGCAGAAGGTCTTCATCTGCTACCGTTCCGTGTTCGTCAATCATCCGGAATTCGTAAAACAAACTTTCAAGCACTGCAGCATCCACACCGGATTTTAAGGATAGCTGCCGAACCAGCTGGTCATCTGCCTGATTGCTATACAATTGATAGTGTTGCCGGATAAATTCCATAAAATGCATTTCTATTTTCCGTGCCAGATCTGCATTGTCTTTATGCTGATAATACAGTCGCCCGATCGTTTGCACGAAATCAAGCGAACTGTTTACAGGCGGGTCCACCACCGGAATAATTTTCCTTCTTCTTTTCACTTCACTGAACAGGAGCAGCAGCAGCATCAGTAAAATTGTATACAGGGCCCATTTTAAGGAAGGATAGTTCATAAAAACACCCAGGCTGGAGAAATTCTCCTTTGGAGGGGTTGCTGATCTGAAATAATCATCCCAATAGATGCCTGAATACCTATGCGGCAGGCCGGTCAAGAGCTCCGACCAATAGCGATAATTATTTTTATGCAGCAGAAAGAAATTGGAAAACTGCAAGGGATTTGCATGCAGGGTAATACTGCCTGAATCTATTTCTTTGCGAATACAGTTGGGAGCACCAGACTGGTTGGTTCCCAGAATTTTCCAACCTGAACTATCCCTGAGTATAAAATGCGAAAACAATTGTTCTCCAGGATAACCAAAAAGTTGATACGTTGCTGAATCATTCGCTCTGAGCGTATACAGTGTGGTGTCTTCAAAAGACGGTGTATATTGAATGTATGCCTCTTCAACACCCAGGGTATCCAGAAACGACTCATCCAGCTGCAAAGCGGATATGACCAGGTGATTGCCAGTTCTGGCATATTGAAGCAATTTTTCCTTCTCTGTTTTAGTCGGTAAAAATTTAGTTGAGATTACAAGGTACAACTCCGGTAACAGGATTTCCGCCTCTGTTGAATCATCCCATTCCATCGGGTCAAGATTCAGTGTATAGTCGGGCGACTCCTGTTGCAAAATAATCTCTTCTACTTCAGGGAAAAGACTATAAAGACTATTATAAGCAAACCAGGTGCCATAGGGGATTTTATCCTGGTACCAGAGGCTTACCCTTGGATTAATTGTTTTGGATGTACAGGCAACAAGCAGCAGACAGCCTGTCAACCATACCATAAACCTTCTATCAAACAGGAATTGTTTCATACGAGTTGTCGGAACCTCGAAAATTCCTGTTTGATGAGTTGATATTTTTCACTGGTGGTGCTAAATCCCCCATAACAAACGTATTCATAGATACGCGAAAGCTGCCTGAACTGATCTGCCTGCCGGTGTGTTCGCATTTGCTGCAGATAATGCGCATTTGTCCATTCCGGATGATATTCCACCAGTCCTTTGCTGCGAAGCAAAAAAAGTGTTTTTAAAAATTGAAGCCGGACAGATTCCTGAAAGTTTCCTGTTTCTTCTGCCTGGCTTAGCAATTGATCAATATCAGGTGCTTCCTGGCTGTCAGTAGCAGGAGTTATCCGTTTCCGGGACCTGGCTTTTCGGGTAAAAAGCAACAGGTTCTTCTCTTTGAATAACCTGTATAAAACTATACTCATCAACAGCACCAGGAGTCCGTAAAAAATCCACTTAAACCATCCGCTTTGGAGCAGGTATTCCAGCCAGCTGGTATTTTGATCTGTTGGTTCCGGCCGGGGCCTGGTCCAATAAGCAGGATCATTTGCATACCTGAATTCCTTCAGCAACTGAATTGAATCAACCTGAGTTTGTGGTATGTCCAGTTTATCCTGGGCCCTGCTTTCCGACAAGGGATAAAAACAGGTGATCAGTAAAGCCAGTAAATAATATAGTAATGGTGATTTCAGGTTGAAAGGATTAATCCGGATGAACTAATTGATTTTTTTTTGATACCCGGATGGGATAATAAATAAAATACCAGCCTATAAATGCAAAAGAACCAAGCAGAATGATCAAACTTAGCCATACAGGCATACCCGTATGCCGGGTTATAAAGCCTTCGAAAAAAGCGGCAGCAATAAATATGGGTACCAGACCAATCATGATTTTGAGGCCATCTTTAACACCAGTACGAAGCGATTGCAATCTTGTATAGGTGCCGGGAAACAACAAACTGCGTCCTATTACCAGTCCGGCTCCACCAGCAATTACAATGGCAGAAATTTCCAATGCTCCGTGAATCCAGATTACCAATACCGATTCCCAACCCAGGTCCCTGGCAAAAAAGAAATACTGAAAAGATCCCAGCATCACGCCATTCTTAAACAACATATAAACGGTTCCGGCTCCTGCGAAAAAACCCATTACAAACATATTAAAGGCAACCCTGATATTATTCAGTGCGATCGCCAGAAACATATACAATTCGCCTTCCTGTTTATAAACACCAAAAGGATCGCCTTTGGAAATATTTTCTTCCGTCATTTCCACATACTGATTTCCCAAAACACCGCGCACAAATTCCTGGTCTTTTGCAGCTGAAAAAGCGGCAATTACGGCAAAGAGAACAAACACCAGAAAGGAATAAAACAAGGTACGGTGGTGTTTACGAACCACAAGCGGCAATTCATACCGAAAAAAATCACGGATACGGGATGATTTTTCTTTTTTATTGCTGTAGATGGACAGGTACTTCGAACTGGCCAAACCATTCAGATAAACAGTAACCTGACTTTGCGGATAAAAGGTTTTGGCATAACCGAGATCATTTACCAGTTCTGTAAACTGTGTAGCCAGCTCATCCGGACCAGCGGCATTGTCTTCCTGAATGGCCTTCCATTTTTCAATATTTGTTTGTAGGAATTTTCCCTCCCGCATAGGACAACAATATAAGGGCAAAATTTTATTTCCGGAAATCAGTACCGGGTATTATCTTTTCAGGCAGGTATATGTCTGTTACAAAACTTCATACAGGGTTTAATATTGAAGTGGAATTCACCATCAGTGCATTTCACAAACGATTACTTGCGTGGTTTGTAGACATTGTTGTTATCGGAGTTTATATCTGGGTGGCCAATCAATTTGTAGATGCCTTTAAAAACGGGATGCAGGACTTGTCGTTCAACTGGCTGGAACTACTTGTCTGGATACCCGTATTGCTTTATTTTCTGTTATCGGAAATAACCATGAATGGGCAATCGCCTGGTAAGAGACTTTTGCGTATCAAAGTCATTACTGCGTCTGGCGGACAACCTACACTTAGCCAATACCTGATCCGATGGTTATTCCGCGCCATAGATTTTCCGGTACTTATTTTTGCATCCCTTGTCTATTCTGTATTGCCCTGGTATTTATTCCCCCTATTGTTTACCGGACTGATCAGTTTTATTCTCACTTCTCAATCGCAACGGATTGGTGACCTGCTGGCAGGTACTATAGTTATTGATACCAATACAGAATCTGCCTGGCAACACACGGTATTTACAGAAGTGGAAGCGAGTTATGAACCGGTTTTCCCGGGTGTAATGGGATTGAGCGACCGGGATATGAATACCATCAAACAGGTTTTATTGTACACCCGCAAAAGACCGGGTGATAAAGTATCAGAAAAAGTTGCCGCAAAAATTAAAACGGCACTCAAAATCGAAACTGATCTGAGTGCCGAAGATTTTCTGGAAACTCTTCTGAAAGATTATAATTACCTCTCGAGAAGATAATTACAGGCTTGCAAGACCAAACGCAACCACGCCAACAATTGCCAGCAGGTACACAGCAATCAAAATAATCGTCAGGATCCCGATAAAGCGGAAACAGGATTTCAGGTTGCGAAATGAGGTTTGCAATTGTATGGCTTCACCAGCTTGTAATGCCTGCTGCATGGACGATGCAAACCGGTACAAATAAAAGCAGGGGAAAAAATACAGAGCTGCCAATGCAAGGTAAATCAGGGAAAAGGCGGAAGAATACATGCCTCCGAACGCAGCACCACCCATAGACGCCGCAGACATGGTAAAGACGAGTGCAATCCCGCCCAGAACCAGGAGTCCACATCCTATAAATCCAAGGATTGCCAAAAACTTTGCCCATTTGGCAGTTTCCTTCAGATAACCGGATGAGAGTTCATCCACTTGCAATTCAAAGAGATTGGTTTGGTTTGTTTCCATTATAATTGATTTGGTTAAGGACTTTGTTATTGTCTACCCCAGCCTAACATGGACGCAATTCCTGTGAATACGACAAACACCACATACAAACCGATCAGCAGGAAGGTCCAGATTGCCAGATATCTGAAAAAAGAACGCAGACAAAGCAATGAAATTGTAAGACTGCTTGCATTCCCTTCATTGGCTATTTTTTTCAGGTGAATGCCAAACCGATGCAACCAACGAAACGGGAAATAAAAGAATAAAACACCCAGCAGCGAAAGCACACTGGTGGTTGCTGCGAGTTCCTTTAAGGCATCCTCTTTGGGTGGCACAACCACTAAGGAATAAACCGATCTGGCTCCGAGGTAAACTAGCCCGATCAAAAAAAGATACCCGGCAATTGCCAGCCAGCGAGCCCATCTGGCTGCATCCTGCAACAAGAGCCAATTGGAGGCCTCCACTTCAATTCTGTTTTTAGCAGTTTCTGCTTCCATAATTATTAAAACAGAAATATAAAAAAAACATGCAGAAGCCAGTAACTCCTGCATGTTTATATTTTTCGGAAACCTATTTATCAATAAGCGCGTGCAAACAAAACCCGTTGGGTACTGGGCTTGCCGGTCAGGATACAGGTACCTGCTTCCTGCCTGTTACCAAGCGGAATACAGCGAATAGTTGCCTTGGTTTTATCTTTAATGGCTTCTTCTGTTTCTGCAGTTCCATCCCAATGCGCTGACAGAAATCCTCCTTTTTCATCCAGCAGGCGCTCAAAATCTGCCCAGTCGTTCACCTCGGTTATATGGTTATCCCTGTACGTTTTGGCTTTATTGAACATTGACTGTTGTATTTCGTCCAGCAGGTTTTTTACCTGTTCAGCCAGGTTTTCAAGAGGCAGTGTTTGTTTTTCTTTGGTATCTCTTCTCGCTACTTCAGCCACTTTGTTTTCAAGATCACGGGCACCCAGGGCTATTCGTACGGGCACTCCTTTCATCTCATATTCGGCAAATTTCCAACCCGGACGGTTATTGTCATTGTCGTCATATTTGGCAGAAATGCCCAATGCTTTAAGTTCTTTGAGCAGGGTAGCAACTTTTTCCCCGATCATAGCTTTTTGCTCCTCTCCCTTGTAAATGGGTACGATGACCACCTGCAATGGGGCAATTTTAGGCGGAAGAATCAATCCCTGGTCATCACTGTGTGCCATCACCAGGGCGCCAATCAGGCGGGTACTTACCCCCCAGCTGGTTGCCCACACATATTCCAGTTTGTTTTCTTTGGTCAGGAATTTT